>SNQN01000547.1:86231-99245 GCA_008642245.1 Bassia scoparia
ATTGTCCAAGTGGAATTAGAGTCATCAAGGAAAATCTCCGATGTAGGAGACAGCAGTTATAGACTTTAGAGAAGAAAAAACCGGACATCAACCATACATGTCTAGCAATAAATTTAAATGACATGTCATACACTTATTAACCCCATATTGGATGATACCCAAGAAAGAACAAGGGTTAGATCGGATTGTGCTTGTGAATTTAGACAAAGGAATAAAGAAAACACAAAACATGAAACCGAAGATGTGATAATCAGGAGTTCGGTTATATTAAATTTGCGTCGGAGAATGCGTAGCTTAGCAACTGTTATGGGGCAGAATTTGTGGAGATAGGTTAACCCTTGGCCAAACGCTGTATGCCAAAAAGAAGGAGAAATTAGAAGCATTTGACAAAGGGAGTTCGAACAAATATTATTAATGTTTTGATTTTCCTTGCAGCTTTGCCATTTTTGTTGAGCAGAAGTATGTGGACAGGAAAATGAAAAATCTGCCATGCTTGTGACAAAAATTCGTTTGAATGCTTATTATCAAATCGACAATTATCAACTGAAAAAGCTTGACTTCACGTTCAAATTGAGTTTTAATATATTGTCGTATCGAAGAAACAAATCAATACTGAGACTTTAGAAATCGAAAAGTCCATAGAAAATTTGTAAAATCATCTAGAAAGAATATATTGTGACCTTGTGAACTTCAATATAGAGAGTGCCATAAATCACTATGAAAATATCAAACGAAAATTGTGGAGACACTGAATTTATTAAAAAGCTTTTTAGTAATTTTACCCAAAGACATTGATGGACAAAACCTAGAAGAACCCTTATTACCATTCAAATCAATCTATTTCGACGCAAAGATTGTTAAAATATTATTTCCTGGATGGCCTAAACGAGAGTGTCACAAACTAGCAAGAGACAACCGTCCAAAGCAGTGAAGAAGAGAACTGAAAAGCTGGAGAGTTGGAGAGAAAGGATGAGTCACCAGACTATCACACCTCACTAGACGGCCTCCCGTCTGCAACCTTCACAGAAAAACCGAAAGGGTCAAATTCACGGAAACATTTATTGATCAGTCTGTGGAATTTGCGAACAGAAATAGATTTTTCACCAATTTGAGAACATGATAAAACTTTGAAGGGTGTAGAGTATATTTGTGAAGAGAAGAATTATCGTAACCTTAATCGGCATAGTTTTACCATTGCCAAACGAATAACAGAATTTTTTAGTATGATTGCTCAAATAAAATTAAAAAAATTAAATTACCATTCAGAATTTAGTCATATGAGAGGTCGCCCGTATCCATATAATATGCCGATCGTTCAGAGACATTGATATACATTGCTGGTCAATGTTATTGGCATATAGGAAGCAACATTAGAAGGAGAAATTATAGTGCGTGAGTAGTAGGAGCCCAAAATATGCTTGGCCAGGTCATAGAACCTAAGGACACCAGCTGCGTAGAAGACATGGCACGAGGTATAGCCCACGAGACCCCTGCCCCTGTGTGGGATTACGGGCAGGATTGCAGCCAAGGCTGCTGCGGCAATACGCCCACGGCGGAGTGGGCCACTGTGATGCTGTTGCGGTGCTGCTGGTTGGGAGAAAGCACGCTGCTGCTGCTGGTTGTGAGCACGTGGTTTCCACCCTCCCTTGTCATTGGTTGACGTTTGTTGTTGTTCCTGCATTGCCCACCACGGTTGGAAACTCCCTTGACAGAAGGGCAGAACAGGTTGGTACAGGCGATTAGGAGGGATGGAGAGTCACGTGAGCCTCTCTGAGCCTTGACCAATCAAGTCAGCTTTCTTGGATTGCTCTCAGTTCAAGCATCGGATTCGTAATTCATCTAACAGAGGGAGAGGCTATTGAGATGCGAAACGAAGTACGGAAAAAGCTTTATACTCATCAGAAGGACCCTTCATAATTGTAGAAGCATGACGATTTCGGCTGTCACCACATTCTTTAAACAATCTGCCAAGATATTCAGCCTCGTCGTAGATTGACTCCATCGAAGTTGCTCAAGTCTGGTATTGCTGTTCGGAATGCAAGGGTTAATCGCGCGTGCCGACTTATGTATGAAAGAATTTCAATAGCGCTACGTATATATGGGCTATCATCGCATCTCAAAACAGATTGGGAGATCACTTGGATATCGTACCATACATCCATTGCGGACGATGCGTCGAGCTGCGCTATGTTGCCTCCTCAGTAGGGGGGGGGATCATTAGCGGCTTAGCGGAATCGGAAGGCTCGATATGGATCAATCCACAAATACGTCGACAAATGAAGCGTAAAGGAGAGTCGACCAAATTTGTAGTCTTGACCCGACATAAATAGGACGACAGGTACATGTGCAGGAATATGGAGTGACGGAGAGTCGAGCGGGTGGATTTTAGAGGTGGTTGGTTTGTATCACAGTGCCATGGATGCGATCAGAAGAAGAGACAAAATGAGAAGGATAAGAAGAAAGAGCGGAGAAGAGTAGGTCGAGAAATAAACCTAAACTCATGAACCATGAAGAATGATTTGGCCGTGGAATTATTATATGATAATTTAAACGTCAGTTATACGAGTAAACCCTAAGGTAAACTATACAGAAGATATACTAGATAATAATTAATTATAATAATTACATAACTAATTAATTTATCTGACAAGATTATTTACATATCTATCACTTCACAGGGCCGTATCCTGAGATCTTAGGGGCCCGGGGCGAAACACACAAATATGGCCCTATATAAATAATTAAAAGATATTTTTTCCCGACAAAAAACCATACATATGAAAAACCAATTAATGCTTAAAGATAATATGTAACTTTTTTAGAAAATTATTTTTTTAAAATAAAATCTCCATTCGAGATTTTTAATGTGCATACTATAATATTTTGTACATATTTAGAGTTGTTGAATTAGATAAAATAGTTAAGTAAGTTAGTATAACCAAACTGGTGTGTGATGTAAATTTTCTTTAGAAAAAGAAATTATTGTCGTGACAAGTGGCAAAACTAATAAAAACAGGGGGACGTCATATAAATAGTCAGACATATATATAATGTACATTATGATGTTTTGTTTTTGAACATTCTTGATTCTTACAAAAAAATAGTATGTACGTCTTGAAGAATTTACTCTTTTGCTTTAAATTATTATAACTAACTATTGTGTAAAGTACCTAATAAATAAATCAGTACGGAGTAGATTAATTCTCATAGCGGATTGCAACGGTTTATACCTAAATTTATTTATTTGTAAAGTTTTTTATAACCAAAATTTTTGTTACATTTATGATAGATAAATAGACAGATAATTGTTTTTTTTTGCAAACCAATTGGACTAAAACGCATCTGGAATAAAACCAATTGAATATACAAAAAATCATGATGTATTTATCATAAGTTTTGTTAGATGATTTTATACTACAATGACAACAAATCTTTTTTGCAATACCTTTTTTATGATCACAGTCAAATATGTGAATATTATATAGACAATATGGTGAAAAGATAAGTAAAAAAGTGTAGCCATTGACTTTGTGTATTCTCAATAATTTTGAGAGTAGAAATTCGAGAATGTTAGTTACGAGACTAGGTTTAGGATTCATAAGATACCTTCCAGAAGTAATTTATTATTATATTCAATAGTGTATTTTATATTAACAAGTGTGCATCATTAATTACTGACCTTGGAGGAAAATTTGGGGAGGCGGCGGAAACTGAGAAGATGGATTGGTTTTTAGATGCTACATACTACGATAGATGGGGAACAATATAAATTAAAAGTAAGTTAATGGGAAAACGATGGAAGAAAAGCGCCAGAAAAATGTGCTGGCCAAGGATTGGAACCCATGACGGTTTGGGCAGCGAAATAAATACAAGAACAAGACCACTGGACCAATTTTGTTTATTGAAACTATTGATGCGCATACTTTTAATACTTTGTTTCAAGGCATAGAAAATTGAAATTTTTTGGGCCCTGGGCGTCGGGCCCATCTCGCCCCATCCCCAGTCGGGCAACTGCCTTCTTACTTCAATTTCATCCATACAAATATTCATCACCTTTAGCTTTCAATTAGATAATATTTCAATTTGCACATAAACCCTGCACTTTAATTATATTCTCATAAAAAAACTGTAAAAACTTGCGAATGGTCAAGTAAAATTACGAGGGAGTATATAGAAAATAATTTTAAAAAAACAAGAAAAATTTCACATTAATCAAAGACTAAATTTTATAAATTTTTCTTTCCATTCCAACACATTATACATAGCTTAGGTTATGTACTTCCTATAACATTTCTAAATACAATTAAAGTCTTTGCTGAACTATTTGTGGAACTTATTGAATACGACTTAATATATGTTATGGTCTACGAGAATATGACCGCCAAAACAACAATCAAGATAAAATTGAACATATCTTGCCCTGGCAATATTTTTTTTGATTTAAAAAGTTGAAATTTACAGAGAAATGAAAATGTAAGAATTAGAGAAATTTGTCAAAGAAAAGCGCGGCTTTAGGAAAAAAATAATTATTTTTGTCACTACAACCACTTTTTAAATATTTTTGTCAGAAAGCATCTATTGATCTGTTATTCCGCGCTTTGACTCTAACTTTTCGTGTGTGACCACCGCTAAATTTATCGTTGAAACTTTGCACTGCCTTTTAATGGGATTTCTCTTAAACATCGATTATCCACCTCTCTCTCATCATCCTCAATCCCCCCACCACCATCTCCCACCCACCGCACCAAGCCACCGAACCTAGCCTAGCACATCCGGCACCACCCACCACCACCACCAACATGCAGCATATAAACTACACCTCAACCACTCACCCGACACCTCACCATCACACACCAAAACCACCGCATTGCAAAATAAACTTGACACATCCCCAACGTAACCCTCAATCGAACCCAACAAACCTAACCACCAACAACTTCAGTTCTCCCCCATTTGATGGTCGGTGGTTTGTATTCGGTGATGATGCGTGTGGTGCGACGTTGTAGCGGTGTAGCGATTACGGTGAGGAGAGCAATGGTTGAGGAGGAGAGGGTAAGTAGAAGAGAGAAAGGGGTGGTTGAGTGTTCGAGGCTTGGGGATGGTGGTGCGACGTGTTGTTTACGTCGTGAGAGGAGGAGGATAGCAGTTCGAATCACATGGTGGATGGTGGTTTGTTTCAAGTTGGTTAGAGGTGGTGGTAGTTTTATGGTGTTTGAAAGTTGGTGGTAAATGGTGGTGATTTGGTGAGAGTGATATTGAGATTGTTGATAAGGGTGTGAAATGAGAAGAAGGGAGTGAAAATAGAAGAAACACAAGTCAACGTCGGAAAACCATGTATAGGTGTCTTCTAACAAACTTTATTTTTTTGGGTCTTCTTGAAATAATATTTTAAAAGGTATAATAATGACAAAAAATTATTTTAAAAGGTGTTTTTTTGGCAAATTTTCCTAAATTATAGAAGTTAGGCCTCATTGTTCTAGTCAATGCCCGATTGACGATTTAAATTTTTATTGCACTGCTACATATAAAATTGTATTCGTAGCCTTCATCTAAGTTGGTTCAAGATAGTAGGAGTAGTAAATATGAATGTAAGTCTTTTTTACACCAAAACTAAAATATTTCATTAATATGGAAAAGTCAAACGACACTTACATCCAATTTCGCAGAAACTAATTGATAAGTACAAAAGTACCTATCAAAAAACGACATACATCGTATGATTGTTCAAGGTTTTACCATAAAGCCTTAAAGAAAATTTATTCGAAGCAATACTTTTCTAAGAGTTCGGCAATTGTGCGATAATATTGATGGAGTTGATTAGATAATCATGCTTGCAAAGTCAATTAAATATCTCCAACAATCGAACCGAAACAGTCTGATCTTCACAATCAATGAAACCCATAACACACTATCTAAAACCTGACTCCACTAGATTAAGATCTAGGAGGACAATGCAAACAAAAACAAAAAAAATAAAAAAAATAACTAGAACCACATCAAGGGGCAAATTTATTGAACAAAAATTAAAGACCCAAGACATAGTATCCAAATAAACTATTGCACGTAGATCGCTCAACGCTGATGAGAGAAAAAAACAGTAAATTAAAACTCCCTTCAATCAAAAGTCGTGATTCGAGTGATACCCAAGTCTAAGAATCGTTCCAAATCGAAGAACAGACCAAACCAGCCATCACTTTCGAAATTTCGACTCGTGAAGGCCTGAGTCCACCAACGATCTCTCACAAAATGAGACGACAACCCAACATGTTAACAGGTTATACCACAACAATTCGAAGGGCGAAATAATCCTAAACTCTATAAACAAATTTCCTATAAATGGGAAGCATGTATGTCCTCATGAGAGTTATGGAATGATTCTTAAATGCTAAGTGACAAATTATTAGTTGTCTTCGGCGTTCTGCAATAAGCTTTTGTAATGATTGGGTCTAATCATAGTGCATAGGCCCGTGTGGACATAGACTTGGGCTTGAGAGGCTAAGGTCCAAGTTTTAAGCAATCCAATTGTGGGCAAGGACAACGCTTGTATTGTACAACATTCCCATATTGCTACATACAACCTCTTCATGTGATAATGTAGTTGTTAGCAAAAATCAAGATTTTTTTTAATAAATAAATAATATATTTTAAAAAAATAATCAAAATATTATGTGAAAGATTAGTGAGGGTTGTATATTGCTAGGTGGGGGTGAGATTGTATATAATTACTTGCCTATATTATCTAGGTGGCAAAGATACAAGTGTTAAGGATAGGATGCTCCCCTGAGCCACTCAACTGCTAGTTTATTAATTAAATAGTATTTTGGACACGCGATGCGTGCATAAATTTTAACATTTATTTAGTTTCACACGTGTAACGAAGAAAGTGTGAATCTAGTTTATAACTTTCAACAATGAAGAAAATGATTATTTTTAGGGATACTCTTTAAGTGAAATTGAATTAGTATACTTTCTTTTTGAAAGAAAATTGACGTGGTATGTTGTTATACATGTAATTATATAATTACAAGTATATATATTCATTCAATGCTCAACCTAAGCTGTCAGTTTAGTTAGTTCAGTCAGTTCTGGTTAAACCATAACAGTTCAGTTATAATTCAATTCAGTTGATTCATTATCAATGTGTAAACAGTTCAGTTAACAATTATTTTAGTTCAGTTTAGTCCAGTTTTTTCAATTTCAATTTCAGTTAGTTCAGTTCCGTTTATTTCAATTTGAACTTAATTTGTTCATTTCAGATTCAGTTTATTTCAGTTTGAAATTAATCAGTTCATTTCAATTTCAATTTCAATTTATTTTAGTTTGAATCATAACAGTTGACGTCTTTGATTAAAAAAAAATCGTTTCATAACGGTTAATTTCGGTTGAAAGCAAAAATACATGTGTAGCTAGTTATATATGAAGTTAATCGCTTTTGGTCTGAGTAACTATTTGTCTATAACATACATGGGATGAAGGTTGGTCTATAACACAAATCTGTAATAAAAATAAAGGAAAACTAAATATAAAGTACAATGTACAATATGTGCGTCAAAAAAATTAAATGGGCAACAAAACAGGTCTAAATTATGTCAAGCTAGATATGTCTTTGTAATACTATGTAAGTCTATGTCAATAGGTAAGTCTGTGTAAATCTTAAGTAAGTCTATGTCAATTATATGTAATCACATGTGTTATAGACCATTCTATATCATTCATGTTATAAAACCATCACTATGTCAATTATATATAAGTCTATATAAATATTAAGTAAGTCTATGTCAATTATATATCAGTCTATGTAAATATTAAGTAAGTCTATATGCAATTATATATAAGTTTATGTAAGTATTAAGTAAGTCTATGTCAATTTATTTCATACTCACAAATTAAATAATATAAAACTTTAAATAATTGTATAATATTGATGCATTATTATAAATTAAGGACTAGTAATTTAAAAAAAAATATTTAAAACCTTCATTTTAAAACCCTTTGAATATATTTAAAACCTTCATTTTACGTTTATGACAAATTTCTTTTTTCGAAATTATATTGTCAAAATTGCATTGATTAGGGTGAATAAGTAGTTTTCTCTAACGAAATATTGCCAAATTCGCATTGATGGTAAAATTATATTGTCAAAGTTGTACGATTGTTGTAAGTTATTAAATGGCAAAATTGTCATACTTTTGGGACCACTTTTGCTAATTGTTTTGTCTATTTCTTGCCATATTATTTTGTATACTTTTATTTTTGGGCCACTTCACTAATTCATCACCTAATCCACTATTAAAAGTTTATTTTGCATTGGGAAGAGTGCTAAAACAAATGTTGCATTTATTCCGTTACGGAGGGAGTAATTGATTATAGGGAAATTCTATATGGTAGCCTCAAGGTTTGTCAAAATCCACATGGTGGCATACTAAATTTTCAAAATCCACACCATGACCTCGAGGTTTAGGAAATTCCACGTTGTGGCCTCGAGTTTTGTATTTTCCACATGGTGACCTAATCATTTAACCCACCCACCCAACCATCACTTAATACTCACTCACCCCTAAATCACCCCAAACCACCACCAATCCAACCGCCCTCACCACCCCCACAACCGTGCTAACGTGCTGCCTTTACCCACCACACAACTGCGTCACCTCTACCACCCCACAGTCAAGTCGCAACCACCACACCATAGCCGTCGTCCCAACCACCACACCAACCAGTCCCAAGCAACCACGCAACAACCCTTGTAGAACAACGCAACCGCCTAACAACTACCGACACCCATGTGACATCACGACCCACCCGCGACCACCATTCCGTACCTAATACGCACTTTACAACCACCAATCACCGCCTTCGCATCTCGCAACCCAGATCCAAGCAAAATCGCGACCCAACAACACAACCCAACCACTAATTTGAATGGCAAGTGCTAATTTCGAATTAAATTGGGGGATAATTTCAAAAGAATTCGACTTACTGGGCTAATTAAACCCTAGTCGAATTAAATTGGGGGAAAATTTGCAACCCTAAGTTAAGAACCCTAATTTCGAAAATCATGAGTATGGTGGTGGGGGCGACGACTATGGGGTGGTGGCGACGACGTGACTAGGGGGTGATGGAGGCGTCGCGGTTGCGAGGTAGGCATGGGTAGGGGAAGCGCAGCTCATCTGTGGGGTGGTGAGGCCAGTTGGGATGGTGGTGGTCTTGGATGATTTAGGGGTGAGTATTGAGTGATGGTTGGGTGGGTGGGTTAAATGGTTAGGCTWCCACATGGAAAACACAAAACTCGAGGCCACGATGTGGAATTTCCTAAACCTCAAGGCCACGGTGTGGATTTTAAAATTTTAGTATGTCACCACGTGGATTTTGACAAACCTCNTACATCGTATGATTGTTCAAGTTTTTAACCCATAAAGCCTTAAAGAAAATTTTCATTCGAAGCAATACTTTCTAAGAGTTCGCGCAAATTTGGCATAATAATTGATGTAGAGTTGATTAGATAATCATGCTTGCAAAGTCAATTAAATATCTCCAACAATCGAACCGAAACAGTCTGATCTTCACAATCAATGAAACCCATAACACACTATCTAAAACCTGACTCCATAGATTAAGATCTAGGAGGACAATGCAAACAAAAACAAAAAAAATAAAAAAAATAAACTAGAAGCCACATCAAGGGGCAAATTTATTGAACAAAAATTAAAGACCCAAGAGACATAGTATCCAAATAAACTATTGCACGTAAGAGTCGCTCAACGCTGATGAGAGAAAACAAAACAGTAAATTAAAACTGCTCCCTTCAATCAAAAGTCGTGATTCGAGTGATACCCAAGTCTAAGAATCGTTCCAAATCGAAGAACAGACCAAACCCAGCCATCACTTTCGAAATTTCGACTCGTGAAGGCCTGAGTCCCACCAACGATCTCTCACAAAATGAGACGACAACCCAACATGTTAACAGGTTATACCCACACAATTCGAAGGGCGAAAATAATCCTAAACTCTATAAACAAATTTCCTATATTAAATGGGAAGCATGTATGTCCTCATGAGAGTTATGGAATGATTCCTTAAATGCTAAGTGACAAATTATTAGTTGATTACTCGGCGTCTCTGCAATAGCTTTTGTAATGTATTGGGTCCTAATCATGTGCATAGGCCCGTGTGGACATAGACTTGGGCCTTGAGAGGCTAAGGTCCAAGTTTTAAGCAATCCAATTGTGGGCAAGGACAACGCTTGTATTGTACAACATTCCCCCATATTGCTACATACAACCCTCTTCATGTGATAATGTAGTTGTTAGCAAAAATCAAGATTTTTTTTAATAAATAAAGATAATATATTTTAAAAAAATAATCAAAATATTATGTGAAAGATTAGTGAGGGTTGTATATTGCTAGGTGGGGTGAGATTGTATATAATTACTTGCCTATATTATCTTAGGTGGGCAAAGATACAAGTGTTAAGGATAGGAGTGCTCCCCTGAGCCACTCAACTGCTAGTTTATTAATTAAATAGTATTTTGGACACGCGATGCGTGCATAAATTTTAACATTTATTTAGTTCACACGTGTAAACGAAGAAAGTGTGAATCTAGTTTATAACTTTCAACAATGAAGAAAAATGATTATTTTTAGGGATACTCTTTAAGTGAAATTGAGTTAGTATACTTTCTTTTTGAAAGGAAAATTGACGTGGTATGTTGTTTATACATGTAATTATAATTACAAGTATATATTTCATTCAATGCTCAACCCTAGAGCTGTCAGTTTAGTTAGTTCAGTCAGTTCTGGTTAAACCATAACAGTTCAGTTATAATTCAATTCAGTTGATTTCAGTTCAATGTGTAAACAGTTCAGTTAACAATTATTTTAGTTCAGTTTAGTCCAGTTTTTTCAATTTCAATTTCAGTTTAGTTCAGTTTCCGTTTATTTCAATTTGAACTTAATTTGTTCATTTCAGATTCAGTTTATTTCAGTTTGAAATTAATCAGTTCATTTCAATTTCAATTTCAATTTATTTTAGTTTGAATCATAACAGTTTGACGTCTTTGATTAAAAAAAAATCGTTTCATAACGGTTAATTTCGGTTGAAAGCAAAAATACATGTTAGCTAGTTATATATGAAGTTAATCGCTTTTGGTCTGAGTAACTATTTGTCTATAACATACATGGGATGAAGGTTGGTCTATAACACAAATCTGTAATAAAAATAAAGGAAAACTAAATATAAAGTACAAATGTACAATATGTGCGTCAAAAAATTTAAATGGGGCAACAAAATCAGGTCTAAATTATGTCAAGCTAGATATGTCTTTGTAAATACTATGTAAGTCTATGTCAAATAAGGTAAGTCTGTGTAAATCTTAAGTAAGTCTATGTCAATTATATGTAAGTCACATGTGTTATAGACCATTCTTATGCGTCGATTCAATTTGGAACTATATCTATTCATGTTATAACCTAGAACCATATACTAATGCAATTTATATATGCAAGTCTATATATATTAGTTAAGTAGAATCTTATTGTCAATTAAATATTCATTAGACTCTGAATTGTAGTATTATAGATAAGCTTCTAGTGTCATATGTAATTAGGACTTATAGGGTTTATGACTTTGTATTAAGTAAGTCTATGAATATTAATTTCATGTCCACAAATTAAAATAATATAAAACTTAAATAATTGTAATAATTGATGGCATTATTATAAATTAAGGACTAGTAATTTAAAAAATATTTAAAACCTTGCATTTTAAACCATTTGATATATTAAACTTCATTTTACGTTTATGGCAATTTCTTTTTTCGAAATTATATTGTCAAATTGCATTGATTAGGTGGAATAAGTATTTTCTCTACGAAAATTTGCGAATCGCATTGATGTGGTAAAGATTATATTGTCAAAGTTGTCAGATTGTTGCTAGAGTTTTAAATGGCAAAATTGTCATACTTTTGGGACCACTTTTGCTAATTGTTTTGTCTATTTTTGCATATTATTTGGTATATTTTTATTTTTGCCACTTCACTAATATACCTAATCATATGTTAAAAGTTTATTTTGCATTGGAAGAGTGCTAAAAAATGTTGCATTTGATTATGAGCGTTACGGAGGGAGGTAATTGATTATAGGGAAATTCATATTGTAGCCTCAATGGTTTAGTCTAAACTATCCATACATGGTGGCTATCTAAATTTTCAAAATCCCACTACATGAACCTCGGAGTTTAATTCACGTTGTGGTAGTTTTAGGAAATATCCTCTCTATCTATCCTAATTACTAACTTTATCTACTTTATCTTTACTGTTTGATTTGGCTTACTTTGTTGAGTTGTGTTGTATTTCCCACAATGGTTGCTCTAATCATTTAACCCACATCAAACCAAGAATACTACTTACATACTTATTGACCTTTCCTACTTCTGATTTTTATCCCTAAATTCACCTCAACTTCGTCCATCCACCTAAACTTCTCTTCTACTAACTGCTGACTCTATGCCTCTAAATCTTTAGCTTGTTGACTATGGTTTTTGTACTTACTTTACTATTGACTTTACGCTTCTTACTGTCTTATGCTATCATTATATACTTTACCATTTTACTACTTATCTTCTGTACTTACTTCTACTTTTTTTTTACTACTCTCTATTGTCTCATCTTTTCTATCTACTATGCTACTTTTGTGTTACCTACTTTTTCTACTTGTTTGTGTTAAACTGACTCTTTCTATCTTACTTCATGATCTAACTTGCACACTGGTTTCTGTTTTGTTTCTACTCTGCCGCTGCTCTGTATTACTTTTTTACTTGGCTTTTGTTTTCTTTTTATATACTTTTTACTTTCTTACTCTTTTTCAACTTGTCCTCAACGTCTCTATTACTCTTATGTTGCTCTAACTGTTATAACTACTATGAACTGTTAGTACCTACTACTTAGACTTTTTACGACTGACTCGTTCTTCTAACTACATGACTGACTACTTACCTGTTACTACTATATACTTTTG
>SNQN01000547.1:99270-139517 GCA_008642245.1 Bassia scoparia
TTAAAATCAGTCCCTGCAATAAAGCAAGTGAGAAAAACCTAAACATACAATTGAAAGCCATACTAAAATCGACCAAGAGTTCAACCAAAAGTACCTTCAATTTTCAAACCAAAAATTCCCAATTCGAACCTACATTTCGACCCCTAAATCAAACCCCTAACTTTACAATTTGTTGAGGGAAAATGGATTTTGTATGAGAACAGGTTTGGTGAGTGAGGGAATAGGAGAATTGATGTGAAGGAGAACTGAATTCGAGTGATTCTTGAGTGGAAAAGATGGAAAATTCGAGTGAGGGTTACACAACAGTAACAGCACGGTAGGGAACGACAGCAGCAAGTTGAGGAAGAACGCCGTGCGGTCGAGTCGGGAGTAAGAACAGGAGCCGTTGCGCGCAGTTCGATAGAGGGGAGGAGGACGGCAGAACTAAGCAAGCCATGGATTTGGGTTTTAGGCTTTGTTCGATTTCCATTAAGTTTCAAGATAGTTTTTTTTTTTGAAAGATGTTTCAGGATCGATAGTTTCTTTGGGAGAATTGGAGTAATGAGGCTCCATTTGTTTTTCTTTGGTTTTTATTTTATTTTGGTAAAAATCAAGTTTGGGTATGAAATAGTTTGGTAAAATCAAGTTTTAGGTATGAAAATAGTTTGTAAAAATCAAACGTTTTGTAGAAATGGATAAATTACATTTTTAATTATAAATTTATAATCTTAGAAGGAACACAATAACATGTTTTGCAATATACTGTCAGAATTGATACAAATACATTTTATCGACTCTTGTTTATTTAAGAGGATGCAATAGCCTTCATACTATACTGTCCCATTTAGTTACAAAGCGACACAGTAACTTTACGTTCGCATTATTAATTTATGAGGGATGCGAATACGCTTATGCGGACCCTTGTTTATTTAGGGGGACGCAAAGCCTTCATCTATCGTGTCTCATATTATGTAGAAGCGACACAATAACTTTACGCGTCAACATATTATACATAGAAGATGCAATCGCGTTATGTGACGCTTGTTTATTTAGACTGGGGACGCAATAACCTTCATCTATCGCGTCCACATATAGTTAGAAGTGACACAAAACTTTACGTGTCGCATATTATCTTAGAAGGGATCGCAATAGGCGTATATGACCCGTGTTTATTTTTAGACGGGGTACGCAATAAGCCTTCATTCTAATCGTGTCCCGATTATATTAGAACGACACAATAACTTTACGCGCCGCATATTAACATCGAGGGACCAGAATAGGGTATTTCAAAAAAAATTCAACAAACCTATCATGTCCCATATACAAAAGAAGGGACGCTATAGCTTTAGGTATCCCATATTTTATACATGGGACACGATAGGGGAGTCACCTTGTGTTTTTTGAGTAGTACAATTCATTGAGCACAAAAGTTCTTTTCTATAAAGCTCTGATAATTACTTATAAATCCCATTCAAACCTGACTTTAGAAGCCTTTTCACGCCAAAGATCGTGTTGTTCAAGTGTGGACAACATGATGTTGCATTGTTGCCTTTCCCAATTAACAAAATTTGTAATCCTTTGGCAAGGATAGCCCACTCCATATTGCATTTGTCGTAGTTATGCAACCTTTGAATTTCTTGAAATATGACATCGAATTTTCCATGTTGTACCATTGAGTATATCATGCTCTTTATTCTCGTCCAAAATATCCATGTCAAAATGTTATCCGAAAGACATTGACTAAGGTTGGAATCAATTATGGTTCCACACACAGCTCGCACCAACTCTTCGTCATGGCTTTTTCCTAGGTAAAACGTCTTTAGGGGCTTTGGCATTGCACTTGAAACGTTTTTTGCCATCTTTGTGAAGCTTTAGATCCAATCTAGGTTTGCACCTCCATACACGAAAAAGTACTTGTCCTTAATCAATTGTATAACAGATGCAAGTTAGAGATGGTGATGTGGGACTAAGGCCTCTTCTAGATTTTTTTGAAAATAAATTAAAGTGAACAGAAATGTAGTACGTGTAAAAATAAACTAACTATGAGCTGAACTAAACTAAATCTAAAAGACTTAGGAGGTAATCTATATATTGTGATTTGAAATGAAAAAAAACCTTGAACAAATGAAGAAAAGTGTAATGCAAAGTGATTTAATTAATGTGAGAAATTTACCAAATTAGAAAATAGTAGTTCAATGCCACTAAACAACAGATCAAGGCTCCAAGTTTGCTCCTTCCACAAGGTCTCCTCCCTTGTTCTTGTAAAGGGAAAGACATCCTCAAACCATATAAACATCATGGGGATTGCATTTTGGTTTARAACTTTTTCTCGAGGGTCTAACACCACAACAATWGGCTCGCTTTTGAAGTTCCAATKATTCGTAATGAACTTGATTACTTCTAACTTTACCATCCTTGGTTCGTCAACAATGCACCWCTYACACAATCTTAWATCTTGATACCTAATTTTCYTGCTACTTGTACGCCGTTGTAGTGAAGGATCTATKATTMGGTACACGACCAACTCGTAACTGTTAAATTTTTCTTTCAATCCTTCATGAATCACATTTACAAAAGACACCTTATTGTCATCGATATCCTTGTCTGTTATGAGTAGCAATACATATTTTCCTTTCAACTRGTTTAGATGGACCTAAAATCATGTATACAWGCAAACTACTATTATCWATTGAGTAAAGAGCTAGCTAGCTATATGATATTCCTGAGCCTCAACTATCAACTTAGGCTTTTGATTGAAATGGTCCGATTAACAGTGAAAACAAGTAAATACATATTTTGTACATACCTTTTCTCTTTTCCCACCATTTTACAATTGGGGTGCATTATCATAGCTGGTTGAGATCAACGCATTGAGTACTTCCAAGTTGTCGCTATGATCTTCATGGTTGACAATTTCTTTAATATTGTTATAAGCTCCAATGTCTATATTTATACCTTCTGCATCACATTTCAAAATCACCCTTATATCAGGTAAATTATATACGTCAGAACTTCGGATTAAATTATAAGTATAGTAAATTAACACATATCATTTTGAAATTTTTCATATGCTTTTTTTTTTTGTGCGTGTGCTTAGAGAGTCACACAAGGGCAGGAATGAATTCTATCATAATATCTTTGAGGAGAGCTCTAACTAAGCTACATACCCTTTACTCTCAAATTTTAAACATACACGTCTAAGAAGATAACAATTTAACCATTAAAAGTTAATTAGTAATAATATTTTGGCAAATTGCCAACAACTACCTACCATACATTTTATCAAAGTTTAGAAACAACTACCCACTTTCTTTTTTCTTTTTTTTTTTTAAAAAAAAAACAACTACCCACTTTTTACATTTTCTTTGCGAACCACTACCTCTTAATGAAAATTCACTAACACCGTTAACACCCACCCATCCAACCACCACCAACCACCATCCTAGGCCACTAACCACCCAACCACACCAACCTATCACTTGAAACACCACGATCACCGATGAAACAACCACAACCACCGGTCACGCACCATGGCAACCACCGAGGACCACTCTCATTGGCTTGATGTTGCTGTCTTGCCCGTGTTGCTTCTAGGATAGCCTGCTACGCCAAATTGCTGCTGCCAAATTACTCCCACAAAATTCACAAAAAATAAAGAAACCAACTTATTCAACAGTTGAAAGTTGTGGTTATTAGCCAATAAACTAGGAAATGTTGTTATTTACTCATTCAATATTGTTCCTATATTCCAGTAGCATATTTAGCTTTCCTCTGTAACTAKTATTAGAGTTCCTAAACTCATGTAAACCCTACGTTCATTCACTATACCTGTACTATAAATATACTTGCATAATCAATAATAATATTATGCTTATTATCATCATCTCCTCTTAAATTTTATATGTAATCAGTATAATCGATCCTTTCATTTTTTTTATTATCTTCCACATTTCTTTCKTTCATTATGGCAGCCATCACCAATGGTCTGGTTCCAAATTCCATCGATCCTACCAAGCCATTCACCCTTGTTTAAATCAATAATTACATCAAGCTTACTCCCTCTAATTATATAGCRTGGAAAACACAATTGCAAGCCACTCTCCTCGGTTACGACCTCTGYAAATTTGTGGATGGCAGTTTCCCCTCCCCTCCTGCCTCTATTCTAGACAATGATGGCACCTCCATTGTTAACCKAGCAGCCCTCCCCTGGTTTCGTCAGGATCGCCTTGTGTTTGGTGCCCTTGTTGGCACACTCTCGCAAAACATCATTCCTCTCATCTCCCAAACAACCTCGGTTGAAGATGCTTGGTCTGTACTCGCTAAGACCTACGCTAATCCTTCTCGTGGCCATCTTAAACAGATCAAAACATCTCTCACAAATATTACTGACACCACTCAATCYATCTCGGCCTATATGCAAGCTATCAAGCAATGTACGGATCGTCTCGCTTCTATGGGTAAGGCTATGGATCATGAGGACATCATCGAAAAGGTGTTTTCTGGGTTGGATTATGAGCAATACAAGTCGGTTATTGATGCCGTCAATGCTCGTGATTCTATCTGAGTTCAATTTTCTATCTGAGTTCAATCAAGGCCCAATTTTCTATCTGAGTTCAAATGGTCTTGTCATTTCAGCAATGAAATCAGCTAAAGCTTGCCCTTTGATGGCTTTGCGAGGCTCATACTCAATGTCATAGGCATTCAACTCGATTGCCCATTTCAACATTCTCCCCGAGCTCTCCAATCGTGACAATGGTTGTTTGAGAGGCTGATCGGTGTAGACAACTATCTTGAAAGATTCAAAGTAGTACTTAAGCGTGCGACTAGCCATGAAGAGGGCAAGTCCAAACTTTTCTACCAACGGGTATCTGATTTCAGCATTTTGAAGAACATGACTTACAAAGTAGATAAGGAGTTGCACCCCTTCTCTCTCTACCAACAAGATAACGGATAAGGCATGTTCGAATAGCCAAGTATAAATACAAAGTCTCGCTAGGCAAGGGGTTTGCCAAACGTGGTAGAGAGTGAAGATGTTCCTTCAATCGCATAAAAGCGGACTCAGCCTCAGGATTCCATTCAAACTTCGCCTTCTTTTTTATTGTTTGGAAGAAATATTGACACTTGTCTCCTGCCTTAGAAAGGAACCTCCCTAAGGCAGCTAGGCATCCGGTGAGATGCTGAACTTCTTTTACATTCTTGGGTGAAGACATGTCCAAGACTGCTTTGACTTTGTCGGGGTTGGCTTCAATTCCTTTTTCATCAACAAGGAACCCTAAGAAATTTCCAACAGTGACCCCAAAGATGCACTTCTTTGGGTTAAGCTTCATGTTATAATGTCTCAGGGTGTTGAAGCTTTCTCTCAAATCAACCACATGATCCTCTTGCTTCTTGCTCTTTACTAACAGATCATCAATGTAAGCTTCCATGTTTCTTCCAAGTTGAGGGGCGAACAAAGTGTTGACTAGCCGCTGGAATGTTGCGAGAGCATTCCTTAAACCAAAAGGCATTACTCTATAACAATAGAGTCCTTTGTCCGTAACAAAGGTTGTCTTCTCTTAGTCTTCTTCGGCAAGAGGGATTTGGCGAAACCCCGAGTAGGCATCCATGAAGCTCATCATGGCATGCCCAGCAGTAGACAAGTGTCAACTAACTTGTCAATCCTTGGAAGAGGGAAACTATCTTTTGGACAAGCTCGGTTGAGGTCGGTGTAATCTACACACATTCTCCATGTCCCATTGGGCTTAGGGACCATCGCCACATTGGCTACCCATTCAGGATATTGATATGGCGTTATGAAACCGGCCTCTAAGAGCTTCTTCACTACTTCATCAGCTGCCCTACTTCGGGCTTCTCCTAGATTTCTATTCTTTTGTTTGATTGGTTTCTTTGTCGGATCAACATCCAAGCGGTGTGAGGCAATACTTGGATCTATACCTGGCATCTCTTCGACCTCAAAGCAAAAACGTCCTTATATTCTTGGAGAAGTTGCTTAATTTGTGTTCTCAACTTCTCATTGGGCATTTGCCCCACTTTAACTGTTCGATCAGGCTTTGAATCCTCAAGAACAAAGTCCTTGGGTGCAGAGGTGGACTCCGGCTTGGGGGGCGTATTAAATCCTATGACAGCCATGACTTGACCTGACTTCCTCTTCTTTGGTACTAGGGGGACTTTGCTCTCTCCACTAATGGGTTGGACAGTGGTCATGTAACATGCCCTTGCCGTGCGTTGATCTCCATGCAATGTCCCGATAGTAGTACCATCATCACATTGAAACTTCATGAGAAGAAGGTGAGTGGCAATGACTGCCTTCACCTCATTGAGAGTTGGSCTTCCAATGATAATMTTGTAGGCCATCAAATCTTTCACCACCAAGAACTTAACCGACAAGTGACGGAACTTGCCTCTTCTCCTAACCTTAGCTTTAGAGTGACCAAGCCAACCGGATTGACTATGCCACCTCCAAAGCCAATGATAGCATGATGTATGGGAGTTAAGGCGGTTTCATCATATTTGAGACGCTTGAGACAATCGAAGCTTATAATATCAAAGGAGCTCCCCGAGTCACTCAAGATCCGTTGCACCCTTGCATGGGCTACTTTCATCTCCACCACCAATGGGTCGTCATAAGGAGTTTTAACACTCCTTCTATCAGCTTCACTGATCAAGTCCGGGACGGGGTCTGACTTGGCTTGTTCGCTGACCATAACTTCGGATAAACTTTCAACATAGTCCTTTCTCCCTTGGGAGGTCGGACCACCAGGTGTTAATCCTCCAGCTATGACATGAATGACTTCTAGCTCCTCTTCTCCTTTGGACATGGGGCCTTCAGACTTAGGCCTTTTGTCCACTGCTTTGTACAGATGTTGGGACAGATGCCCCTTTGATGCCAAAGAGTCAAGAGTTCTTCCCAAGGCAAAACAATCATTAGTGACATGACCCACATCTTTGTGAAAGTGACAATACTTGGTCTTGTGTCGGGCCTCTACTTCTGTTCTCATGGGTGGAGGATCATCAATGTTCATCTTTCCCCTTACCTCCGTAAGTATTGAATGTAAGTCTTTGGTGTATTTGTACTTTTGATTTTCTTCTCTCTTCCTCTTGTAGTTCTAAATTCTTTGGGTTTGGTTGCCCCGGGGAGCAACTGCCCAAGTCCCATTCTTCTTTGGTTCTTGCCTCTTTGGAGTTTGGGTTTGTTGTTGTTGTTCAGGTTTCTTTCTCATTGAAGCACACAGCTCTTGCATGAATATAACTTTCCACCTCACCCAATGCTGCCTTTAGGGTCTTCACCTTTCTCCTTATGATGTCAAATTTGAAATTGCTGTTAAGGTGAAGACCTCGAAAGAAATGGTCATAAGCCACTTCATCACTCAACCCCGGGATTTGAAGAGACTCGGAGTTGAATCTAGCCACATAACTCCTCAAGGACTCTCGATCCCGTTGTACAACATTGCTCAAGTGAGCACTTATCTTCTGTTCTTGRCGGTTGGCCATGAAGTGATGAACAAACTTCATGGTAAGATCGYTGAAGTTGTTGATARAATGGTTTGGCAAGCTATTGAACCATTTTTTGGCTACTCCCTTTAAGGTGGCTGGAAAGTATCTACACCAGGTAGCATCATCAGCCCCTTGGACATACATAGCATGTTTGTATGRCGCAACATGATCATCTYGGTCTGTTGTGCCATCAAAGYCATCAATGGTAGGTAATTTGATTTTTGGCATTCGAGGGGCATTCATTATGATCATGGAGAAGGGAGTTGRCCATCCCAAGTGAGGAACTYAAATTGACTCCGGATTGGGTATGTGGCCAGAGAGAGGTTGATATGGGGCATAGGAGTATGGGTGCTCTTTTYGAGGTAGCATGTTGCCATAAAGGTCATATGTAGCTTTGAGAGGATCAGTCATGAGGGGTTTAGGAGGTTGAGAGTAAGGAGGTGGTTGAATCTGATTTGGTTGTGGACCATAAGCGTCCCATTGGTATTGAGTAGGAGTTCTTGAGGCATAATAAAGTGGTGGATCTTTCAACACCGGAGTTGGCATGGTGGATCTGGTATCAGAAAGTTCATCTTGTTTAGTCTTAGCCTTGGCAGCTATTTTCTCTTTAAGAGTGGGTTGAGGATCTTTGGGGGCTAGTCCCTTGCTTTGAGCTCTTTTGGCTTCTATGAACTCTCTTGCATAAGTGTAAGTATGGGTGATAGCAAGAGAGGTTTCGGGCTCACGATTCTTGTCCTTCCTGAACCGTGGTAAAGGAGTGTTCGGGTATTTTTTGGGTTGTGAGGAGATTTTGAGATGACCTTGAGTGGTGGTGTGTTTGAGAGTTTTCTTTTGTGGAAGTGGCTTTTGTGGAGGGTCATGATCCTCATACCCCCAAACCTTGGTGGTCTTAAGGTGAGGAACTTATGGTGTATTCTCATTTGGTGATGGGGATGCGGGCCTTAAAGCCTTAAATTCATTTCTCATGTTGGTTTGGAATTCTTTAAGTACAACAATTAATTGAGATTGGGTGATTGGGGCATTGTCATCAAGTACATTGGTCTCCTTCCTAGGTTGAGAGGTACCATCCCCAAGGTCCTTTGGGACCGAGTCCTTAGAACTTTGGAAAGGTGGTTTACGGAGAACACAATTCTCATCAAGGTAGGTATCATCTTCTACTTCCACTTCGTCATTATAAGTGTTAGGGTCAGGTAAGTTGTCCATTTTATCATCCATATTAGTTTGCCTCCCCACAGACGGTGCCAAATGTTTCAACCAAAACAAGGTTGGTTTAGAGGATTACCTTAGCTCCAAGAGAGTAGTAGAGAAATAATTCCGGAAAGGCTTCCCTTCTATGCTACTGAAGTTGCTGGACACTGACTTCCCGTTCCCCGATGGTGTATTGGTGTTGTTGCTGTCCTCCTCTTCCACCTGCACCAAGGAGATAACTTGTTTTACAAGTTATCCCCCCTCTGATGCTTAAGTTAGAGATGGGTTTGACTTTGTAAAACAGAAAGAAATAAAGGCTAAAGGGCTCAATTTTCTAGTGTAATGATTTCTAGAGAGAGATTATAGTGAGAGAAGTGGTTATAAACTAGTGTGTAATAAAGTGTATTAAATGTGAATAGTAAACTGATTTTTGGGACATATTTATAGTCCCTAGCTGTCAACATCAACCTTTTTGGACAAGCATGCATGGGCCTAGGCCATCAATCACCCTATTTTGGCCCATGCACATCAAAGATAGCTGAAATGACCTTCAGCACTTGGAAGTTGGAACCATGTGCCAGATGCATCATTCATAGGCTGCCACGTGGCCCAATAAGAGGCCAACACATGGCACCCATTCAGAGCCTGACACATGGCCTATGATGGAGCTGACACGTGGCTGCTGTTTGTGGTGGCCACATGGCCTAATTAGGGAGCAACATGTGGCAAGGTGTAGGTGCCACGTGGCCCTCTCAGGTGATGTCACGTGGCACTTATTTCTATGGGTCCAACATAAATAATTAGCAACACTATAAACACTATTTGTCAAACAAGATCAATATCTTGGTGGATATTTGGTGAAAATTTTAAGAATTACTTATGTCAACCGATTAATTAAGGATAATTATTTCCTTATTAAAAAAATGTATGGCACTGCAACACATTGACTAATTGTGCCGAAATGTTGGTCACAATTTTGGTGCATTAAAATGGTATAAATTTGGATTAATATTTTGGTCATAATTTAGATGCATTAAAATGATGATAATAAGTGGCCGATAGTGTAACACGTACTAATTTTAAAAATATTGTTCAAAATTAATAAAAAATACAAATAATTGTATATGTTTTTTTTGACGAGCAATAATTGTATATGTTGTATGACTATACTATCAAAGATGTAATATCAAACTTAAATACGTATCAAGTAATATTTTGATTTGTTTGTTCATTAGTGTTAGTCACGAATCCACGAGGATAATGTTGTTTTTCTGTCAATTTCGCGGCGTACAATGTTCTATATATAAGGATTTATAAATCATATTATCGCATGCATCGTGTGACTATAATACTAATATATATATAAATTAAATATATATATATATATATATATATATATAATTATATATATATATATATATATATATATATATATATATATATATATATATATTACACACTACAAAAAACAAGGTCAATTGCGACGCTTTTTTTGTCTTATTGCGACAGCAAAAGCGTCACTATATTGCATTGTGACGCTTTGGGAAAGCGTCACTAAAAGCGTCATTATTTTCAGCGTGGCTATATAACCACGCTTTTTGTAGTCATTATACTTCATATTGTGACGCTTTAAAGAAGACACTGCAATGTAAATTGTGACGCTTTTATTGTCCATGTGGAAAGCATTATGACGCTTTTATTGTCAAAGTATGTGACGCTTTTAATTTGAAAATAAGGATGCTTTTTTATCCAAATTTTTTTTTCATACGTAGGCAAATGTACCTAAATTATGAACGCTTAAAAGCGTCATAATTTGCAATTTTTTTTAAAAACTAATATCAACATTAAAATAACAAAAATTAAATTACTAATTTACAACCAAATGCACATGGCCCTAACATAGATGAAAACCAAAGGGTTCCAAACCATCACATTAACTAAATGCTATGAACACAAATTAACAGTACAATAATCATAAATTATTCATTAATTAACATCATCCAAATCCAAATATGAATATGAAAAGTTATTTGCAAACCCAAAGCTAGCTAAAGAGTATTTCTAATTAAGTAGTCTAAACAAGCTAAGTCAAAGAAACTATGCAAACAAATATAAATAGCGTTGTCTCCACTTGACAAATTCCCTGTTCTAACCAAAAATAAATAAAATGCAAACACTAACTAATAATTTTAATGACCCTCTCAATCGATATCCATCAATTGTTGACTAAACTTGTAACATTACATCCTTCATCATGTAAACGGAGAAGTGTCTACTCTTTGGCGTTGCCACTTGAAACCTTTGGAATCTACAAATTAAAGCAACAATAAAATATGTCAAAACACAAACAATTATTGAACAAGTAATCTACTATTCTTAACTTTAGCTAAAACTACATGGACATGGGGTATTTTGATTTGTGAATGTAGGGAGAAGACAACAGAGTAATAATAATAAGGAAAAAATGACAGATATAATCCCACCTTTGGTGGGTCTTCCAAAAATAAWCCAACCTTTCGATATTCCAATTTTAATCCGAACTTTAGGTGGCCTCTTCAATTTTTGCTCCAAATTACGATTAACTGGTTGAACTGGTCATGAACTACATAACCCCCCTTTTTCCCCATTTCCCTCCTAATTGATTCATCTACTCTRTCTTCTCTCTCACACCAACTTAGAATCAACTCAAGCCAATAATAGTGGTAACGCTTGCTAATGAATTGTAATGCTTGCTTTCTTTTAATGTTGAAATTCAACACAAATTCTAAGTGCCCCGGAAGAGGTATTAATTCGATAATCCCTGTTGGCTATCCATATAACCTATGATGCTATATGGATTTGGCTATCCTGTTGGCATGATATTCCTCACCAAGTGTTTTTAGCTAAGTGAATCAAATCAATTACCTGTCTTTAGGATTATATATAGGACAATTTTCTTGATTTTTGCTATCATGAACTCTATTGAATTTGAGATGTGATATTTGTTTGTAGTTTATAAAAATCTTTCACTGGGTAATTTAGTCTTTGCATCTTAATTTCAGTGGTTATGAGTAGTTCATGAGACTATACAAGTTGTGTAAACTATAAACTGGATTTCTATCGGCCTTCCCAGGAAACATGTTAAAGGAAGAATTGGTGTGGGGCTAGCTACTCTGGTGTTTATGGAATAATTTTGGGATATTAAAAACGATGCATGTCATCCTTGATTTCTTTTTATTGGGTTAGTCATATTTGTTCTTGCTTGTAATTTTCATATTGAAGAACACCCGTTTAATCAAATGCTTGTATTTCTGCATAATGCACATTACATGTTTGATAAAAATGCTTGTAATTTTCATTTTGTAAAATATCCGTTTGTTCAAATGTTATTCAAGGAATAGATGAGCATCTTGTAGAGTTTTCTGAAGATATTAGAAGTATGATTATAATTGGTAATTAGGTCTGGTTGAATTAATTTAACTTTTGTGTTGTGAATTAATTGATAAATAAGCACAATCTCTACTCTCTATATGAAAGAAGCTGCTATAAAATAAGGAGAGTATTACATTTTTTATCAGGTTTTCTTTCAGAGGTGGTGGGCAACAAGATGGGGAAATACAAGAGGAAGTGAGAAAGCTGGTGGATGCTGGACAATTGGAATTTGCGTACGTTATTGAGTGCGTCCAGGAGCAGTTGYTAAGTCTGATACTATAGTCTTTGAAGACACWAATGATGGTGATGGTGATAGATTTTGAATTTGTAGTTCATACATTACTACCGTACRGCTGATATGGTGTTTTAGAGTGGGAAGATTCATGGACAAAGAAGTCATATGGTGTCTAGGACTCAAAGAAAGTCATATCATGATGGAAATGTCCAAATAAGACCTAATGAAAAAGGCCACCTGCCTCCTGGTACGCATATCATCCACTTCAGGCCCAGCAGCTGCAGCTACTACAATAGCCACTACAGGTGGTTTTGGTGCCTGTGCAGCAGCAGCGACGGACCCAGTGGGTAGTGTTGTGGGTTGTAGGTATACAACAGCATCTACGAAGCCGCAGCAACAACTGGCCACGGGACCTTTTACCTAAAGATTCGGGCCAAAACAACAGCACCAACAGTGGGAACTTGGGCAACAGCATCCGGCTTTGGGTGATGAAATCCCCATTCCGCTTCGTGTTGATGACAATACAGATTGGACAAAGGCTAGACCAAGAAGGGTTACTAGAAGGTAATTAGGAAAAAGTTCAGAGTAAATAGGCAAAGGTATACGCACAAGCTTTTGTGGTTGTTTGATATTCATAGAGTTATAAAATGGAGGTTTTACTGATGCAATAAATTGGTTRTGTTCTCTTAGTATCATTTTTCATAGAATTATAAATAGTATAAGAAAAGATGATAAGAAAAAATTGTTATTGGATTTTATATAAATTTTATATAAATTTGATATTTGATTGGATTTTATTGTTTTCTTTACTAGGTTGTTACCAGATTTCTTATGAGTTTTACCTTTCTTAGTGGAGTTTATGATTCTGCATTTATCTTTTAAAAAGAAAATTGAATTTGATGATATTTTCTGCTTTGGCATGGCAAATTGAAGGTGGAACCTGTATAATAGATTTCTGAGAAAATACCATGTATAGCAGATTAAGAGGAGAACATAGAAAAGTGCGTTGAGGATATATGTCCAATTTGATAAATATCATGCTTTCTTTCCAACAAATAAATAGTGAATTTCGAACTTTCGATCTACATTGATTGTAATTTGACAGTCATATGCTTTATGATTTTGGGATTTRTAAGTTTTTGCTGTCAATATAGTCTGAGACGAAGCATGATACTAATGAGACGGAGTATACTTATTTCCTAAGAAACTAATTGCAATGTAATACTCTTAATGATATTAATTCATGTTTTATTTCACTTAGAAAGAAAGGCGTCGGCTMAACATCTGCTTCAAGGCCTTCAATATTAATCTCTCTTTCATTATTACATTTACAGAGGAGCAAAGGAGTATAATGCATTGAGTTTAGTTTTTAGTAAGTGTTTAATTTCTTATTTCATGTTTTTTTTATGCCGACAATGCAGGCCTGAATTATAATTTTGAAGTACTAACAAAAGGGTATGTATGGTGTAACCAGATTTTATTTAGATTTTTATACCCTCTTATGACCCAACCAGTTTTTATGTCATTTATGTATGGTGTAATTTTTATTTAGATTTTTAGAGCTTCATTTCATTGTTTAGTCAGTTCGGATGCTAGCAGGTGTAGCAAATTCAACTATTTTTCTAGGACAATTGGTATAGTGTTAGGAGGCGTGTAAGTACTCAAATTGAAGCTCATCAAGTGTACTTTCTGTGAAAAATATTCAAAAATTTCTCAAAAATCGTTTTCTGTTATTTTTGAGCACTCGATTACTGGATGGTCAGAATTAGCAGATTTCCGCTGACCAGCCATAAATGAGTGATGGAAAATACCAGAAAGCGATTTTTCAGAAATTTTCCAATATTTTTCAGAGAAATTAGAGTTTATGAGATTCAATTTGAGTACTCACACACCTCCTAACTCTTTACCAATTGTCCTAGAAAAATCGTTGAAGTTACTGCACGTGCTAARCTTATGAGTTGAAGCATTCAAGTATCAAACTTGATCACAATAAACCATGCAACAAGTATATTTCTGTGTTTGTATTTATATTAGATGACACTACAACAATTATGTTTCAGTAAATTTTATGGTTCTATACATTGTAGCAAGTAGTTTATTTAAGCCAATATATTTAACCATTTAAGAGTATAATTCAGAGTAGAGTTCAGAGCCATTTCAAAGACATTTTAGTATTATCAGCAAGTATTTATATTTTATAGTGTGATTATTTTTCAATATTACAACAAATGCATTTAAGAGGATCGGTACATTCAAATATAGATCAGTAAGATACTTAGCCAATGTAATTTATTTTGAAACAATATGGACAAATAGGACATACCCGAACAAAGTCACAACGTCAACTTTCATTTTCTTCTTCATCCTATCCATCGGTCAAACCAACGGGACAAAAGGCTTCTCTTTTTGCAAACATCTCCAGAAAAACTCACAAGAATGGATCCACCTTTTCCAAGAGGTTGGTTTAAGTCATTGAATTCAACATAGTATCTTAACTCTCCCATCAGTCCAAATATCTCGAGCTAGAACGGGACCCTTCACAAAGTGATGTTTTCCTTTTGTATCTGAAAATCAAGTGTTGTCATTAATATTCTATTCACAAAAAGTAGATAATAAGTTTTCAGGAAAGTGATAAGCAATAAGAGAGAGCATACTATAAAATTAATCATCCGAATAATAAATTCAAATATTTTAAAAGATATCATATATATTTTACTAAATATTCAATTCTTGGACATGCTTACCAAATACTATAACCTCTTCTTTCTCGTCAAATTTAACATTTTCTAGCCAATTTGGAAAAACTGTACGACGTCGAGGTCGAGAAACTATTGTTGCTTTCTGAACTCTGGACACGAAGACCAAAATAATACATGATTCAAATTTTCTTTTTAAAAAATTGCATCATAATATTATTTCTTTCTTAACTACCAATGTAGGATTAAACTTTCACTACATTGAAGAATATCAAATACAGTAATTCCACATTGTTACTCTGGCAAATGGTTTAGTATTTTTATATAGTTACTTCATGATCTCTTAATATTATTTAGAGTATTAACTGTGCATATCAGAGTCTAAAAGACGGGAAACATGATAAAGGTTCGTTTCTAATCATATCTCTTATAACGAGTTGGATGCAGGAAACCTGATAGATAGTTTTTGGTTTAACAGCCTCATATAGAATTGAAGGGCATACGACATTCGATGAGCTATCTGATCAAAGAACTAAGAATTGAATGAAAAAAAATGGGGATAAATACAACCAGATGTCCTTAGCTTCAAGATTAGCAGAATTAACAGCTTTCGATTTCAATCTCTTAACTTGAAGATCATGACTATGACTCCTAGTTTCAGTCAGCTGCACCTTTAAACTGAATTTTATGTCTTTTTTTTCTGCTTAAAGTCTGCTGTATGCAAGACAAGCAACTTGAATTATCTTTTTTTGAATCCGATTATTTCTAAGAATTATGGAACATTTATAGAATCCTTTGTAGGCTTGTTATACATGGGTCAATGGTTTATGCTCTAATTAACTATTTATTTTTCAAAATGTGTTTAAAGAAATAATGCTTTCATATAGTGACATGAGCTTGTTTCAGGAAGAAGTGTATACCAACATACTATAGCAACCAAAATTCACACACAAAAGGCAAGACACAAATCATATTTCAATTGTGTTCACTTATATATATGTAATGATTATGTATGATTATGTATGTATGTATGTATGTATGTATGTTATGTATGTATGTATGTATGTATATAGAAACATACATAAACCCCAAAAACACCCTCAAATTCGAACAAACATAAACCCACCACCGTCGCCTAAACAACTAAGAGCTCGAGTCGTCCAACCATTCTTCTCAGCAGGATTCAACGTTATAGGATTCTAACCACTACCCTATCAACACAAAGCATACGCTTGTATTCCTCGTCCCCAAAATCTATCATTGCCTTTAATTTCTTATCACATGGATTCCAAAAATTTAAAGATTATTAAGAAAAAGAATCGCAAACGCATAAATATACAACTGCAAGCAAATTTTATCCTTCTACGTTATACCAACATTGTCAAATTTTCAAATTGCAAATTTATTAAATGAGCTGGAATTCGATTATACATTTCGATGACTTTGTCTCGGAGCATAAATTTAACATCTAAATATGTTTTTTCTCTAACTTAAGAATAAGCTAAAAATCAGCAATGTGCTAACTTCACTTGTAAAGTTCAAAGTTAAAGTAACACAAACATAATTAAGATCAGAAAACATAATCAAAACCCCAAAAACTCTCAAATTCGAACAAACATAAACCCATCACCATCGACTGAAACAACTGCTAGCATCACCACCTGAAAACTCCCAGAAAATTGGAATTTCCATGAAACCATTTTGTATCCAAAAAATAAAATAAAAGAATTCTAATAATAATTTTGAGCTTATTATTTATGAACCTCATTCGAATTTAATTTTAAATAAGAAATTCAACCCTTTTGAACTAGAAAATTCAAACAAATACAAAGCTTATTTAACATGAATTTTCGAACAAATTTATCCAAATCGAACAAAGTTGAACTGATTCAACGCTTTCATAGAATAAAAGTGAGATTGCAATTGAAAGAGAATTCTTACCTCAAATTATCGAGATACTTGATGTAAATTCTGCTTTGATCGAAATTGAAATTGAAAAAAAAAAAAACTCCTTGATAATTGAAATCTAATTAGAACGGCAACTGGTGTATGAAATTGAAAAACAAACTTCTAATTTAGTAAAAAGAGAATTTGTTTGATGTCATGGTTGATCTAAATTGTGAGTAATGAAAGGAATTTTATGGATGCTAATTGCTTGATTAAAGGTGGTGTGAAATATGCATGTTTTGTTTTAGAAAGAAGAAGTTATAGATGAAAAGGGGTTCGAGACTACTGTACAATACGGAAGTGGGCTAATATTAAGCGGCACACCTCCAAAATTCATTTTTTATTATTCTAAAAAATTTAAAAAACTGTGTTTACTTGTGATTTGCCACGTGATATTAACTCATATTGTGACAACTTTTAATAGTCAGATTTATATTGCACCTTTAAAAGCGTCCTATAGTGCAATTTTCTTTTTTTTGCGCCTAACTTATTTGTGCGACCCTTTACCAAAAGGTCATAGCATAAAGCGTCGTATAGAACGCTCCAACTTTGTTGTAGTGATATATAATCAATCAATCAATCATCATACGCTAATCCATATGTGGGGTCGGCTAACATAAGCAAATGTGATTATTCGGGAGGCATCCACATAAATTTCCTCCTCCACGTCCTCCGATCGAGGCCTCAGTCTCTCTTGCAAATCCAACTGCTTCAGATCTTTTCTAACTCTCCTCCCTACCAAGTCATTTTTGTCTCCTCTATTCGTTTAAAATCCCCTGATCCCACTCTTATCCGCACCGGTCGCCCCCTGAGGTCTCCGTCTTACATGCCCAAACCACGCAAGCGCTTTTCCTTAACTTTGCTTGCAAATATCTGCAACACCAACTTTCTGGCGGATTACTTCGTTTCTTATTCGATCTCGTGAGTGTTCCTGCACATCCATCTTAAATCCGCATCTCGGTGACCAACTTTTAAAAATGGCTCTTTTCTTGGAGGCCCAACATAACATTCCGTACATAAGCAAAAACTGGTCTAAGCAGTCTTTGTAAATTTTTCCTTCAGCTTAAAGGATGCTTTCGATCGCATAACACTCCTTAGAGCCGCTCTCTCATTTAACCCACCCTGACTTAATCCTATGAGCCACATCTATGGTCAATTCCCATTTCTTTTGGATGATTACCAAAATACCTTAAAAGCAAATCACTCCATGGTAAGTCATTTTCCGTCCAACCTCACCACTCCATCATTGGTCCACGTTCGAAACCGCGAATCGACATTCCAAATACTCTTTACTCCGACTTAGATTAATCCTCGAGATTCCAACCTTTGTCTCCATTGGCTACCAACTTGGCATTAACCCTAAGTTCTAGTTTCATCCCCCAATATAATATATCCGCAAATACATACACATGGTAACTCCTCTTGGATTGGCCTTGTCACTTCATCTATAACCAATGCAAAAGGAATGGGCTCAATGCCCGACCCTTGATGCAAAACAATCGTTAAGGAGTCCTTGTCAATCCATTCACAATGTCATACATTTGTTGACAACACCCGGTACATGTCCTTAACTGGTCAATGTACCTCCGGGAATCCTTTTTTTCAAACATTAGCCACGCAAAGTACAATCTCTTGGTACTTTGTCATAAGCTTTTCTAGATCGATAAATGACCATATGGAGGTCCTCTTCCTCAGCCTAATAAAACTCCATTCATTTGTCTTAAAATGAATTGCTTCTATTGTGGATCGCCCAGGCATAAACGCAAACTGGTTTCCGGATATGCTAGTGCATGTCCCTAACGTTGTCTATTACCCGTTCCCCACAAGCTTCATAGTGTGACTTTATAACAGCCTTTATTCCTCTCGGTAGTTAGCGGCAATCCTGAGATCTCCTTTGTTTATAAATTGGGACCAAGTGCTCTTTCGCCAATCTGAGGGATCTCGAAGTCTTCATATCTTGTAACAACTCTGTTAACCAATCAATACCATTACCTAGACACCTCCACACCTCAACGGTTCATACATCAGGCCCCAACTGCTTCTTCGATTTCATCTTCTCCAATGCAACTCTAACCTCTACTCTTTTGACACTGTTCGAAACCCCAACATTGATTTCCTCCTTAAGACAAGGACATATCCCTGTAAACGGCCACCTTACTTCCATGTAAATAATTCATCGAAAACTCCATCCACCTTTCTTTGATGTCCATCTTGAACCAAAACCTTGTGGTTCTTATCTTTGACACTTGACCATGCCAAATAGCCTTTCTAAGCTCTTGTCTTCGTTTTGCCATCTAATAAAACCTCCTTTATCCTTCTTTGAGCTAGCTTGCATATACCATCATCCGTAAGCCTTTTCTTTAGCTTGCGGCACAGCTAACTTTCGCTTTACTTTAAGCTCCTTTATACGCTGAAGGTTTCATATCGGCCTTGCTTTTCCCCCAGAGGCTAGAATAACATTCTTCTTTTGCTGTTTGATTGCCGCTTTCACCTCTTCATTCCACCAAGAAGTATCCCTATGTACATAGTTGCCCCCCTTGATTCCTTAGACCTTTGGCCACTCTTAGTGAAACAGTTCAATTTTGACAAGATGCATCTGGATCTACTCTCCATCCCAATTAAGCCTCAGTGGATCAACTTTTTCGGTGAAAACTTTAAACATTTGCAATCCTTTAAGGTCCACCATCTATCTTGGCTCCCTTGCTACGCTTCTTTTTCACACTTTCTTCAGTCGGATAGTCATCACTAAAAGTCTGTGTTTGGGTAACAACACTCTCTGCCCAGGATAACTCTGCAGTCTATCAACTGTGTCTATCCGCCTCCTTGTTACCAGAAAGTCTATTTGATGCATTTGCACCACCCGAAGTTTCACAGTGAGAATTGCGCTTCTTAAACAAGTTAGTGGTGATATATATATATATATATATATATGATATATATATATATATATATAATATATAGTATATATTATCATATATATATATATATATATTATATAAATTAAAAATATATATATAATATAATTATATAATTAATATATAATTATATATATTATAATATATATATATATATTATAAATAATATATATATTATATATATATATATATATATATATATATATATTGGCTAATCCATTAATTCATTTTGTATGCTCTTTTTTATTCTTAATTAGTAAGTGATATGATATAAAATACTCTGTATATTTTTTTTCTAATCTAAAATTATTTTATTTTGGAAAAATGTACAACAATAATCTCAACTATTGGCCGTCCGCCACCATTAATCCCAACTATAAGGTATTATTGATTAATCCCAACTATTGCAAAATTGTCTCTCCTTGCATCGTTTACATGATGAAACCTATTATAACAAGTATAAAAAAATAATTTTCCTTTTTTTAATATTAAAAATACAAAAATACATATAATACATAAAAAATACCATAAAGTACATAAAATAATAAAAAATACATAAAAATACCAAAAATAAAAAACAATTACCCCACCCCCACCCCTACCTAGCCGCCCTGCTGTCATGGTGGGGGGCCGTCGGTTTGGAGGGAGGGGCTGGGGACTTGCCGGGGAGGAGCGTACGGAGTCGGGGAGTGGCGCGGGGGATCGAGGAGGAGCGCGGGGGCCGGGTAGGATTGCGAGCAGAGGCGGAGGGAGGGGGGGCCAAGGGGGCACGTGTACCCCCAATTGTTTGGGGAAAAAACAGACTCAAATTAAAAAAAAAATTAAACAAATTGAAGAAATCAAGAGAAGCATGTGAAGTCTCAAACCCAAAAGCAATAAAGCATTAAGCATGCTGCATAGTTTGACTAATTGACAGAAATGACAGGGTAGTGGGCCCAGCCCTGGCAGCCCAATTCATTCATTTATTTAATTTTATCATTTATTACAATTTACAAAATAAACCCCAAAATTCTCAAACCCAAACGGCCAAACGCTCTCTGCCTCTCTGCGACACTCCGTCACTCCACTCACTCGATCTACTGCCTTCACACGTTGGACGACTGCTGCTGTTGGCTTGAGCACTGGACAACGGTCGGGGTCGACGACGGAGACACTGCGACGGGCGGGCAGGCGGCTGGCGACGACTCTTTGGTATTTTCTTTTTTTTTCGATTTTAATTCTTTTTTTTCTGGGTTTTTTTTTGTGCTTTTGCAATGTTTAAATGTTAATTCAATGATTGTATTTGTGTAATTGTGTTATTGTATATTCTTAATTTAGTTCAATAATTTATGCTTTAATTGGAAATTTAGAAATTGAAATGTTAATTTTTTTTAGTTGTTGAAATATTGAAATATTAAATTGGTTTGTTGTTAGAATTATTGAATAATTGAATAACTTCATAAGTTGATTAGTTGAATAGTTGATTACTTCATAGTAGATTATTGAATTGAGAAGAATAGATGTGTAATACACTAATTTGATTTGATGATTTAAAATTATAAATAATTAGTTTGACTTATGTTTATAATTTAATTAGGAAATGTCAAGTGATTCCAATTCAATCTAATTCAAACAAGCTCAAGTCTAAAGGAAAGCACCCGATCTTCGACAATTTATGTTCAAAGAAAAAAAACCAAGAAACAACTTCTTCTTCTTCTCCGCCCAAAGTTAAGCACTAATGATGACATATCTAATGAAGCATTGACTCCTTCGATTACTCTCCCAAAAGAAGATGTCAATATGGAGGATGGTAGTCCAAGTAGTACAATATACCATTAGAGAATTTAGATGAAGAGGAGGAGGAAGTAGGAGGATGAGGAGCTAGTATATGATGTTGAATTACTTCACATGATCCCGGGAAAAGAATAAATATTATGAATTATCCTCCTAAAGAAAGGATGCGGTGAGGAGAGCTTACATTTTAAGAACCTTGTCACCCTAAAACCCACAATTTTCCTCAAAGAGAATGTCACAGGTCGTCTTCGTCGTTTTGGTGTTAATTGGTTCAGAATGGATTGTCTTGATATACATAGAAAAAGATGCCGCATTTTGTTTTGTTTGCTCTTATTCAAGAGAGATGTGAAAAGAATAAGGGAGTGATGCATTTGTAAATGATGGTTTTAAGGGCATGAATAAGCCGGAAAGGATAGAGAAGCATTTGGAGGAATTAAAAGTGACAATAATCTTGCTTATGAAAAATTGTGAACTTAAGAGATGGAAAAAAGAAATCAATTGTGAATGTGTTTGACAATGTAAGTGAGTTACAAAACAAAATATCTCATCGTTTGAAAGTTTTTAGGTTGTTTGCGATATCTTTGGGGCAAGACTTAGCTTTTCGTGGCATGATGAGGGGAGGAATCTTTCAATAGAGGCAATTTTCTTGAACTTGTTAAAGTGGTATGCGGAAGGATGATGATGTAAAAACACACATTAGAAAATGCCCCAAAATTGTTTGATTAACTTCTCCGATTCAAAAGGACAATTATTAGTTGTGTGCCAAAGAAACAAAAATGCTATAATAGAGACCTTGGTGATGACTATTATGCTATTTTGGCCGACGATATTAGTGATGTGTCCCAAAAAGAACAATTGCTCTTGTTTTGCGGTTTGTGATCGTGATAGTGGTAAGGTTATGGAAAGGTTTTGGGCATGCTTATGTTAGTGACACTACCGCTTTATCCTTAAAGATGCTATTATGTCTTTACTTGTTGAAATCTATTGAGTCCATCCATGATAAGAGGACAAGGGTATGATGGTGCTAGTAACATGAGAGGTGAAATCAATGGGCTTAAGACTTTGATCATGAATGACAATCCAAGAGCCTACTACATACATTGTTTTGCTCACACTTCAATTACATTAGTAGCCGTTGCCAAAAAAATGATAGATCAATTTTTTTTTGAATTAATGCATAGATGTTAAATGTATTGGAGCTTCTTGTAAGAGGAAGACATACTTCGTGAAACTTATTCTCAACAAGTGGCACATGCATTAGTGAGGTGGGTGAAATTGAAAGTGGATCGTAAATCAACAACTTGATGCAAAGGCCGGGGATACGCGATGGGGATCTCATTACAAGTGTCTTTATATTATGAACTTGTATCCTTCATTATTAAGCTACTTGTGCATATTAAAAACATGGTACATCGGAAGACCAGTTAAAGCGGAACTTATTATCTAATCATTGGAGACATTTGATTTCATCTTTATGTTACATTTGATGTGGTATATGGGTACTATGAATTATGTTGTGTTTGAAAGAAAGGAACAAGATATTGTTAATGCTATGGAACTTGTAATTTTCACAAAAAATGTGTTGCAAGAAATGAGAGAGCAAGGATGGGAAAATCTCTCTAGAGAAGGTAACATCATTTGCAAAAAGAATGGATTGAAGTTCCTAACATGGATGCTCCTTATGCTCTCCTCAGGAAGATCAGAAGGTTTATTCAAAATGAAACAATCATACATCATTTTTTCGGCGTTGGGATATTTTTAGAAGTGATTGATTTGCTTCTTCAAGAATCGATAACCGTTTCAATGAGAGGAGTATGGAGCTACTTACATGTATGTCTAGCTTAAGTCCTAAAGGTAATTCTCTTCATTCAATAAACAAAGATACTCAACTTGCCTCTTTCTATCCGAAGAATTTTCTAATGTGAGACTTGATGACTCTTGACTTAAACTTGACTTGTTCATGAACATATGAAAAATGATGAAAGATTTCATAATTTGAATGATCTTAATTCTCTATCTATGAAACTTGTTGAAACAAAGAGATGTGAGACATATCTCTTGTATATTTGTAATCAAGTTGATGTTGATTCTTCCCGTTGCTACGGCAAGTGTTGAAAGGGTGTTTTCGCATGACATATGTCAAAAGTAAGTTGCGGAATAGTATGGCGATCAAGTATTGAATGATTGTTTGTCACATTTATTGAGAAAGATGTGTTCTAGAAGTTACCGATCAACGAATCATCGACCGCTTTCTAAAAATGAAGACCCGAGAATTTTGTAATTTATTGTTTATTTTTTCTTATTTTTCTTTGTATTGTAATTGTAAGACTATAATTAATTTGGCATTTGAAAATGTTAGACTTAATGTATTAAAGTTGTTATTATGTGTATTTTTTTACCCGATTTGATAAGATTGGAGCTTTCTAAATTTGCACCCCCGATTTCAAAATCCTAGCTCCGCCTCTGATTGCGAGAGGCTAGGGAGGATCGCACAGAGCCAGGGAGTGGCTCGGTGGGCCGAGGAGTGGAGGGGGAAATCGACAAGTGGTGGAGAGGTGGTTTGGGGTGGTGGTTCAAGGGTTAGGGTTTAGGCAAGGGGGGGTTTGGGTGGTTGAGGAGTTTGTGCGTGGAAGGGGGCGGGATGGGGTGGAGGAGCTCCGGCTGGGGGTGGGGCGGTGGATGGGGTAGCGGTAAGGGGGCAGGGCTGTTCTTTTTCTTTTCCTTTTTTCTAAATTTTTTTGGAATTTTTGGATAATTTTATTAATTAATCATAATTAGTAATAACTAAACATTGTTTAAGGTTATATTCAGAATTAATTATTCATTATTCATAAATCTCTATTATATAAGCCAGGAGATGGGGGTGGTGGTTGGTAGCAACATGAAATTACCACCCGACCCCCTATTCTTTATCAAATTACAAATTACCATTACTAAGGTCAAAAGCAAAAAATAAAGTCAAATAAAGAAAAAAGAAAGTAAAACAACAAATAAATTAGGAACACTCTTGACCAAAATTGAGGAATAAACTATATAATTGTATTATACTCCGTACCAAGTTCATTACAGCAATTCTTACGTAAAGAATCAATGAATCAATGAAATGAAAAAAGTACATAATTATTATAGCAACTTTCCATACAATAACAAATTGATCAACACAAGTTAAACCGTAATATCCAAAATAAACTGATTATATGAACGCCAMATTACAGTAGAATATTAAGTTTAAGATAGAAGTATTACGTGTAGAATTTTTATCTTCTATGATACATTTGTTACTTCATTATATATAGATTAAATTTCTGAACTTTTTATTTTAAATAAAGAAGTTAGGTATAAATATGAACGCGATATTACGCACCTATCGCGTGCATAAAATACTAGTTTAACCTGTATAACAGGTTATCGGTCATCATAGAGCATTGAGGGATGATTTTGCAATAGTTGGGATTAATCAATAATACATTATAGTTGGGATTAATGTTGGGCAGACGGCCAATAGTTGGGATTATTGCTGTATATTTTTCCTTGCTGTAAAATAATATCTTTTATCAGAAAAAAAAATCTGAAAAATATATCTATTTTTTTCTAATCTAACGTAATACTGAAAGTACTATTATTTGAAAAAAAAAATCAATCATAAGGTACTGATGGTACTAAAGGATGAAATTATTTTCGACATTGATAAAAATATAAGTTTTAAAGAGTTTAATACAATATCAGTTAGTTATGAAATAATTTAATGTTATAAAATAATATACCGAGTACCACCTACTCCCTCCCTCCGTTCCTTTTGTTCATCTTGTTTGGAATCGGGGGGGAGGGGGGGGGGAAGAATTAAGAAAAGTGAATCTTGAAGAGAGATTCACATATTTACAATTAATACTTTCACTTTTCAAGATAAAATATAAGGAAGAAAAGAGATAAAAGAGATAACGTGATTAATGTATTGGTTGGGAAGAGAAAATGATGATTGAAAATTGAAATCCACGAAGTTAAATTAGTGTGAAATTAATAAACAATTTTTATGGAAAATGGAAAGAGTAGTAAATTTTGGCATATTTTCTATATATAAAAGAAGGAAATTTATGTTGAATTTATAATTAAAAGAGGAAAGATTCAATATGAGAAGAACATTTAGGAATACTATTTCGACAAACAGGAAGAACAAAAGGGAACGGAGAGAGTAATATAATAATTTGTACGTTTTTTTTTATAAACTAAACTATAAATTTCAAATTAACCGTGGTTGATTCCACCAAAAAGCTCTTTGTTACCATAGATTTCATAAATTTTGTAGTCACAATCAATTATCACTTTCTCCGTTCCATAATTTTTTGTGCACTTTCTCGTTCCATAATGTTTTGTGCATTATACTTTATTTCATTTTGGGACATGCTTTTACAATTTTTTAATAAGGTGGTACCACCACTTTCTCGAGTTTCCCTTCACTTTTTCACTTGAACATACTCTCTTTTAATCTATCATTTGTTTTTTTGACCTCACTTCCATATAATATATTATTTCTAGTTTTCGTCCCATATTATCATGGTTACAATCTATTTTGTAATTTATCAAGTTCATAAAAATACATAATAAATAAGTTAATACATATATATCAATTATTTTGCATTATTTTAATGGAGTTAATACATCTAAGTTGTGAGGTTAATTTAAAATAGATAACAAGCTTAAGCTATATTAAAGGGATGTAATTTGGTAAATGAATGAAAAGGTTAGGATAAAAGATTGAAAATAAAAGAAAGTAAAACTAATCATACACATGAAACGTAATTAATAAAACAGATAAAATACACATGTTAATTTACACAATATTGAATGAAATTGCATATTTTTAAAGTAGAACTAGTATTTTTGGCCTGGCGTTGTCCGGGTCATACGATTTCATTTTATATTACTATTTCAATTTTTTGATTTCATTGTTTTTATCTATATGTGAAATGTAATGTACAATATAGTAAAATTGTCATTGTAAAATAACTAAATAAATTCTGTAACAAAATAAAGTGAGAAAATATTATACTTTTTTCATTCCATAATTTAATGTGCATTCGGGTTTTATTTTCCACTATTCACATGTCCATAAAATTTCTACATATCCACATGTAGATAGAACACTATACATATTCTTTATGATTGTAATAATTATATAAATAATATTATTATTTTAATATTATTATCCCTTTGTTCGTACCTCAAGAGAAGGAAAAAAACACGAAAAATTATCATAATAATTGTAAAACATTTATCAATAATATTAATACGGAGTACTCGTATATATTAGTGGTTAAAATCTAACCATTTTGTCAAAGGTTAAATAGTTGGCACGAATCGAAAGTATTATTGTTGAATAATAATATCACAATTTTTTACCTCAAAAAATAAGGGACGCATGAAGTTATTACAATTATTGTTAAATAATAAAATAATATTTCGTCTAAATTAATGGTTAAAATCTCCTCTAATAAAATAGTGGTTATAATCTAAAAAAAAATTAATGAAATTATTTAAAAAAGCTAAAGAATGATACATTAAGTGCGCTTTAACAATAGAACAAATATCTTTTAAAAGATTGAAGTGTAAACATTAAATGATGTTAGTTGAGTTACTAGGGCATATTAAATATGTGATAAGGTCTTGAGTTCAAATCTTACTATAAACATATTTTTTGATTGAGCAACAACACATATCCTACATGGCGCTAGATGACATGGCAAATGAAGATGGAGAGCTAATGACATGTCACACTTTTTGTTTTAAAGGGAAATGACGAAAATACCCTCCATTTAACAGAAATTTGTAACAAAACTGTTAAGAGGTGGGAGTTTTAAAAGAATTGGAAACAAAAGGTGGGAATTTAAAAAAAAAACAAAAGGTGAGAATTTTTAAAAAGTTGTAAACAAAAGGTGATATTATACAAAAAAATCCTCATTTAGTGTAAGTCATCTATATTCAACCTTACTGATTGAGTTAGTTACTTTGCTTGAGCTGATGTTGTAAACTTGATTCTGAAACCCTACTTAGTTTGGCGAGGAAAGGGGTTGGATTCCGGAAGAGAGGGATGCTGATTATGTTTGGGTGCTAGATCCAATTGATGGGACTACCAGCTTCAAAAACGGCAAGAAACTCTTTATTTCATTATAATACTCTTTCTTTCTGAGTTTGGTCCTTTAGAATTGATTGTTTCTGATCACCTCTTACAATGTTGCAGGCATTCCTTTCCTTTGTTTGGCACACTCATTGCACTTCTATGTAAGAGTAAACCGGTATGACTCCTTTGCACTCTAATTGTGCTAAGTACCCGTGTTCATATGCGAAATGGATTTTATAGTTTATGTGCGAAATTGTATGTTTTAGATGTCTGTACTTGTTTTGTCATTCACCTGGATGATGATATCTTTATATGTGAGACTTTCCAGATTTTGGGAATCATTGATCAACCAATACTGCAAAAGATGGTCGGAGTGCGGGGAAGACAAACTACTATGGATGGTCTCGTCCTTGTCAGCAGCTTTCGCAAGCAACACTGTGAGTATATATTCTCTAAGGCAATTTTGTCAGAAACACCTTTTGTAAGGTGGTTTTTGTCACAAACCACCTTTTGTAAGCTTATTTGTCAAAAACCACCTTTTGTAGCAAATTTGTTTGTTGACCACCACCTGTGGCGCGTTTCCGGCGTTGACTTCATTTTTTTTAATTTTTCTTTTTGCTGCCTCCCACAACCACCACTGCCAATGGACCACCTCGCAGCCACCCCCACCTACCTCCCTCCTCCCTCACACACTCCCTCGCAACCCAATTCGCACCTCGTCCCTCACGACACACCCAAACCCTCCATGAACGAAACCCCAAAAATTTGAAATCAACGCCTGGTCAACGCGGCGTGGGAGGCGACGAGCTGGGAAGGGGGTGGGTGGTTGTGGAGGCGCAAAAAGAAAAAAAAATTTAAAAAAATGAAGTCAACGCCTGGTCAACGCCGGAAATCGGCCACAGGTGGTGGTCAACAAACAATTTTGCTACAAAAGGTGGTTTTTGACAAATAAGCTTACAAAAGATGGTTTGTGACAAAAACCACCTTACAAAAGGTGGTTTCTGACAAAATTGCCTATCTCTAATTATATATGCACAATCACTACTACTTATTATACTCGCTTCGTTCATCTTATATTCTTTTTATTTATTTATTTATTTATTTTTACAAGAGCAATATCTTGTACGCTTGAGGAAAAACTTAACAATAATTATTCCAAGTTTGCCTTATTCCTTAATTTCTTCCCAAAAGTCTGTAATATATAAAAGCCTCAGCTCCCTTTGACCATAATGATGCTAACACGGTTACTTTTTCCCATCTTACTTTCACATGAAAACAAAAATTTTATTGTTAATTTTGCCATTTCATTCCAGCCATGTCTGTAGAGCTTTACATAAAATGGTCATCTGCTAAGAACATTTACCATTTGTTCCCCTACAATGCTTTTGAAAATTTCCGACATGTACCCTTAACCTGCTCTAACATAGAATCATAAAGCATTTTTCTTAAATCTAACATTCTTAATATGGTGATAAGGTGATAATGTTTTCCTTGACGACTGCAAGTCGATTTTGTATGTCCTTTCATTGAACAAAAAACTTATTGGGCCCAGTGGCGGACGCAGGATTTTAAAACTGGGGGGACAAATTATATATGAACGTTCATATACGGATAAAATTATTTTTAAAAAATGCAAATTAGTTTAATGTGAATAATTTGACAGAATCGTATTATATTAAATTAATTGAACCTCGATCATTAGTTAAAACTTCAACAAAATTAGACTTATATATATATACACGCGAAGCGTGAAACAAATTTTGATTTTTTTATACAGTAGTCAAATTTGAAAACTTTAGCCTGCAAAAAAAATTTCACTATTTTATAGACAATTTTCAAAATTTCAACAAAATTAGTTTCATATGTACAATGTACGTGAAGTGTGCAACAAATTTTGATTTTTTTTTCTATAGCCGATTTATATTACTCCGTATAAGGGCATTTTAATATTAATTCTTATAAAACAATAAATTATTTAAGCTTATTGAGAAGGAGATAAATATTAAAAAGATGGAAGATGTAATCATGGAAAAAAATATATAAATGTGTAGAAATGAAATATAAAAGGATTACAAGTGAATATTTAACACAAAAAGTGCAAAAGAAAGGGGAACAAAACAATAAATATTTTGTTGACAACAAGGTTTGAACCCATAACCCTAGAAATTAGACACATCATATCCAACCACTTGAGCTAACTTTTCTTTGTGATATGTTATTACTCTCTTATGTATTTATCATATATATTCAGATTATTTTTTTTTTTAGAAAAAACAGTTTTTTTTTCGATTTTTTTTTTTTGAAAATGGGGGGACAAGTGTCCCCTTGTCCCCCCTGCTAGGTCCGCCTATGATTGGGCCACGGTAGTGTAATGTTTTGAGATTGTTATACCACCTTGTTTTGCAAGTGAATCAGATGTTATATAATAGTTGCAATTGATTGATTTCTAAAACGAATACAATGATGAGGGAAGATGTATTGTGTCAGTTTGTAAAGTATATGCTCTCTTAAGTTTTGAAATGAGTCTTCTCCCAAGAGTATGTATGAAATGCTTATTCCCTTTGTTGGTTTCTATGTTTTCTAACTTATCTCTTCCATTTGAATTTTTTACTTTTCAGATACGCGTCTAGTCCATTGCATTTTAGTGATGAAGAGCGAGAGGACTTCTACCGTGTCGCAGAAAAGGTGTGTACTTGAGTGTCAATGGCTTGATATATTCGTTAGATATTAATAACAATTCTTTAATCTATACTTAAATATTAAAACAAGCTTTTTTATATGCAAAGTGTCACCTCTTAAAAATTTCTCTTAAAATAATTTAATTTATTTAACACCTTCAATTCAATTTTTTTTTTCTACATCAATGTTGATTTATTATTTATATTTATCATTAGTATATCCTTTTGCATTCTTTTTTCATCCCTCTTTATATTTTACAAACTATAATATATAATAAGATTTTAAACTATATATTAACCCTATAACATTATATTTCTCTCAAATTTTCTTAAAATTAAGTCCGTTGGGCCCAAAAACTAGTTCTATTAAAAAGTGTTCTACTAGAATCTCCAAGTTATCCTGCCTATCAGTTTTCCGCAGTTGCTATGTTAAGCTTTTAAACTAACCATATTCTCTTGAATATATGTAAAATAATCTTGCCATTTGTTTTTACTGATAGATCCGTTGATTTGAGTTAATATTTATAGCTGTCGTGAAGTGTTCAATTTTTTCTTATGATATTGGTTTTTCTATTCATTCTTCAGGTTCAAGAACCAATATATGGTGCTGAGTGCTTTACTTATGGACTCTTAGCTTCTGGTTTTGTTGATTTGATTATCCAGTCTTTTCTTGGTGTGAGTGATATTTTCTCTTTCTGCATACTATACTCCAAACGTAAACTTTATTTTGGCTAATTGTTTACGTTTTGCTAAATTATTCAATGATTTTCTGCAGCCTTATGATTTTCTCGCTTTTATACCAATCATAGAAGGTGCTGGTGGTATTATAACTGATTGGGCTGGTCAGAAAGTTGAGTGGAAAGCTTCTCCACTGTCCGTAGGTAATTGTTAAAAGTTTGTTTTTGAAAATCATTGACACTAATCAACTCAACTAGTGTTGTAGATTTGTAATCTGAAGTGGATTTTTAGTACATGATTATTCTATTGGTGTTGCAGGTCCAGCTTATTATCGCATAATTGCAGCAGGAGACGACCAGGTCCATTAGGATGCTTTGGGATATCTTACAAATGCATGATTTAGAACCAGAGTTTATGGGACATGCACGAGCATTGCATCTTAATGATTTACTTGTCAACTTCTTATTTGTGTATACTTCTTCCACCATTCTTAAATAACCGTTGCAATTTTCTTATACTAGTTGTTGGTACAATATGTGGTACTGCTGACGTGGCAGTGGCCAACGAGCCGGTGTTGGTGAAGATGGACCTGGTCTGCAATCCTGGTACCTACAAAACACGAGTGAACTACCCTGGGGCAACCCAGGAACAGCCCCTTCGATGGAGGTGTCAGTATTTACCAGGGTATTCAATATTTAGAGAGAGAATGTAGGTAGTGTTTGTTCGTATGAACTTACCAGCCCTTGGGGCCTCAAGCCTGCTTTTTATACCTGGAATTTGCAATGGTCAAAGCTTCCTCAATCATGACAAGCGTCCTGTACATATACCAGGGTAGGTGTCTTACATGCACCCAACTTTTGACTAGTTGGTTGGCAGTTTTGACTCCTTTTAGCCCATGACGTTTTCCCTTTAATAAGCCCATTGGATCAACTAGCACGAATTAGGCCTACTGGATTTAGTTAACATGGCCTTGGTGGCCATTGGCCTGGTGGCTCAAGGGGTACAACAACTAGCCCCCATCCAGGCCTGGTTAAGTTAGGAAGATTTTACCAGGTCCTGGATTCAATAATCATTGAACCACGTCAGCCGTATTTTACCAGGGGTACACCCCCTGGTTTATTTATGAACCCTTTTGAGGCCATGTAACTTTTTCAGTTTACCAGGCCAGATTTGACTAAAGGAGCAGTTTAATTCGTGGTAGTTCGTTTTCAGAACTTTCGGCCACGTTATGATTAAGCACCAATAAATGGGCGTTTAATGTGATGGCGTGCTGTATGTGACGGTTACTTCCCCTATATTTATGGGTAGTCACCTCCATCAGTTCCCTTTAAATTTGCTTCTTCCAAACTTTCAACCATTTCAAAAAAAAGTGCAAAAGGAAAACAAAAACCCAAAAAACTCTCTGACCTTCCGAAGCATTCCCAGAGCACAGAGTTTTCGACAACCTTTCCTGGTAATTGCAAGTTGCTGTTCGTGACAAGCTCCTTGGGGGTTTACCTTCTGTTCTCAACTAAGCAGCATTGTCTCAGTCTCCAATTAAACAGGTAATTTCTCTTCCCTTCCTTGCTTGAATTCAACATGCATGCATTCCAGTTGATAGCTTTCCCCTGGTTCTGTCTAGAGTAGTTTGTAATTTTGTTTGTTTTTTCTTTTTGCATTTTTGGTTTTGTGGTTGGAATAAATTAGAATGTCAGAGGAATACAGTGATTCTCAAAATAAATCGAGGGTTCAATTGCCCTTACCGACGAAGAGCCAGCGAGGACTCACACCATTGATTAGACGTTCTAGGGGTCAATCTGGTAGGAGTGTGACCTCCAGACCTAGCCTTTCAGAGCCTGCATCAGCCAGGCCCAGTAGCAGTACTCCGTCTACCACCAGGGGGACTGGAACGGTAAGTGGTCCAGCATTTCTCGTAGCTTCAGGATTTGCAGGTTGAGTGGGCTGTTTCTAACGGCTTAAAGGAGGAGGTGGACAGGTGCATTGCTACATTGTCCAGGAAGACGAACAAGCTGGGACTTCTGAGGATAGGTGGTCCAGGGCTCGTGATAAAGCCCCAAGGATGAGAGGGGGAACTTCAGGAGTACCAGATATCTGGACCCTGACAACCGCCACTGGACATCCGTCAAGTGGGCTGATGTTAAGGAAAATGATGGCCCTGCTAACTTTGCCCTGGACCCTGATTTTCTTCAGAGAGCTTACGCAAAAAGATTGACATCAGGGCTGGAGAATTATATGGCTTTGGCTCCAGCTTGGGTACTGGTTCGAGGTCCCCAATCCTTCAGACAGGGCCTACTCACCACCGAGGTTCAGAATTCCCATTTACACTGCCCACCTAGAATTAGGAGTCAAATTCCATTACACCCCTTCATGGTTGAATTGCTCGAAATGTGGGGCATTAGCTTGCCAACTAGCTCCTAGTGCTGGCAGAGAATTATAAGTTTCATCTGGGTCTGCACGTTTTTGGATTAGAGATGTCAACCAGGGTGTTCAGAACTCTGTTCTGGTTGAAGGCATACAGGGGAACTCAGATCAAGACTGGCTGGTATTCCCTGGAGGTTGGGAAGGGTGGAATTGATACCTATGCGACCTCCTATCCCTTGGTTGGTGGTTTGAAGAAGTGGACACAGCAATGGCTTGTTGAGGGTTCCTTGCCGAGAAGCACCCTTACTGTACCAGGCCAGAACTGAGTTCACCAGGAACAAGGCTCTGAGAGGAAGCCCTTTCCCCCAGCTGCCTTACTACTGAAAAGGAGAAGGCCACCTTTGAGTGGTTTCAAGCTTTTGGGGCCAGGTCAAAGGGTAGGAGCCCCACCCCAAAACACTGGTTACCCACTTTGACCTGTTGAAGGTGGAGCTTTACCTGGCAGCTGGTGGGTTAAGCAGAAGTGTGTCCAGAAGTAAGTCCAGTTGTACTGAAGTCTTTGTAGCCCTTCACTTTTTCCTTGCACATTTACATCTTTTACAAAACTGATTTCTGGCTTAATAGCACTAACCATGTTCTTGTGTTTCTTGTGCAGTGGAAGCTTTGGGGAATATTGACTGTCAGTTCTGAACTTGAAGAGACTCCATCTGGCAGCTTTTCCATCCTATCCTCTGAGTCTAGTGTTTTGAGGATCGGATTGTGACCCTTGACAACCTGGTGATTGACGAAGAGGTATTTGGCCAACTGGTGAGGAGCAAACCTATTGATCCCTGGACTCAGAGAACTTTGACCAACCACCAGTTACCATGTCTACAGTACTTCAGGAGCTGGCCAGGACCTATCCCAAGCTGCTGTGCCTCTCAGGGGGCATCAGAGGAGAGGAGCACAAGGGCTGACATCTCCAGCACTCCCCAGYCTGAGAGGAGATCAAGAGCTCCAACTCCCACTGGGAGTGGAGGGAGGTCTTCATCTGGCTCTGCCTTTAGGTCWACCAGGAGCAGGCTCAGGATGCCTGATTTTGGAGCTCTCCGAAGTACCATCTCTCCACCACCTGTGGGAAGGAGCCCCTCTCCRATTGAAGGGGGCAGAATTGTCCACAYGGGTGGTGTGTCTATGGTGGTTCCAGCTGGTCGTGGTCAAGGCTTAGGTGGTCAGTCCTCCCAGCCACAGGTGGATCCTTCTGGAGACAAGGGGAAGAGGAAGGTTGATGAGGTTGTGTCTGTCGATAGTGACGAGGAAGAAGAGGCCAAGAAAAGGAAGACACAGGAAGATATAGGCCTCCAGGTTGCCACTGAAATCCAAATGGCTGAATGGAGTTCAGGTGGTGGTGACCTACAAGATCCAGTCTGGACTGGCATCCCTTCCTCCCGAGTCATCTCCTCATCTGGTCAGGCAGRCATGAGCCTCCCTTCTCTGCAGACCTCAGTTTTTCCTTCAACTTCAACCTTTTCAGCATCTACTACTTCAGCATCAGCAGCAGCAGCAACTATTTCAGCAACAACAACAATTCCTTCAGCAACAACAACAGTTTCTTCAGCAACAACAACAACAGTTCCTTCAACAACAACAACAACAACAGCAACAACAGCAACAACAACAGCAACTACTTCAACTTCAACAACATGGTCCACCATACCAGCCTCACCTTCATCTGGGCCTCATTATGGTGGTGRCCTGGTTCCTCATGCAGTAAAATCTGCCTTTGGGGAGGCCAGGACTTATCCCAATAGGGGCCTCTCTGGTCCCAATATTGAGGAAAAGAGTCTGGTTGCCAGGAACTTGCTCTTCCATGCAGTCTCTCCCTATGATGCCCCTATCATGGATGGTGATAGGGTGGCAAACCACCTCTTCGAGTACTACCTGGCTCAGGTAACTGGCTCCCTCCCTTTCGGTCATTGTTCTTTTGTTCCTTTGTATTATCTGCACTATTATTAACTTACATTGATATGTACTCTTATGCAGACTGTCAAATATGGGCTCATTACTTCATTGAGCTATGAAGCTGTTGCCTACTCCTGCTCCTGCCTTTCAGACAGGAATAGGCAGATAGAGGGTAGGCAGCTGGCCCTGGAACAAGATTATGACAGTATGAGAAGGGCTTCTCATGCAGAGGTGGAGAGAGCTCAAGGTGAGCTAAGAACTGCCCAGGAGACCATCTCAAGGCTGGTGGATGAAAAGAAAGACCTGGTTGAGGCCAGGGACAAGGCTCAGAAGAACAAAGAATTGGCAAAACAGAGAGCCTCAAGCCTTGCTGATGATGTGACCTTTAGGGACACAAAAATTAGTGAGCTTAATGAGGCTAAGAAAACACTGGAGAACTCCTTGTCCTTGGAAAAAGCCAGCCTAAAAGGGATGGACATGCTGGTGAAGAAGTTGAACGAGGAGTTGGGCACACTGAGGAATGAAAAGCTAAAGATCCAGGAGGATCTCACCAACCACTTCTACTACACCTGGTTGGTTAGCTTCAGGTGTGCCAAGCATGTGGACCCTAACCTGGACTGGTCCAGGGTAGAAGAAGCTCTGGAAGCTGGGATTGGTGAGATTAGCCCCCCTGGTGAAGTGTTACCACCAGTGCTTGCTGACTTCTTCAACCCAAGCTCTGGAGACCAGATGACAGTTCAAACAGAGGCAGTGGGTAATGTGGAAGTGCAAGTGGAAACAGGTATAAAAAGTCCTATTCTTATTGATACACCTGACCTGAATATTAATAATAACCATAAGGTGTATTTGTACTTCAGGTGATGCTAATGACCCTGCCATTGAACTAGAAACCGAGCAGATGACTGTCAGCCCTGCCGAGGCTCTGCCAAAGGAAGGTCTCCCACCAGCACAGAGCACTAACCAGGAAGGTCCAGTAGTGGGTGACACTGGTGATAAGGAGGTAGAGCAGAGTGCCAATGAAGGGATCCTACCTGAAATGGCTGTTCAGCTCGGAGATTACCAGGGAGCCCTTCACCAGGAGGGAGAGAGTGCAGGTGGATCTGAAAAAGATGGTGATGCAGCTGAGGAGTCCCAGCTGAATGCTCCTGCATAGGAACTCGGGTGGCTACCTGGTGAAATGGAGGCTTCATCCAGTGGAAGCTCTCCTGATCTGGCTCCTTGATATGCTCAACTGCTCTGTCTCCTCCTCTGTTTTTTCAACTTTTAAACCAAAAACAATTTGATTTGCTTTGATCTATTCTGTTAACTTTGAACAATTTGTTTCATGCTTTTGAATTTGCAAGAACAATTTGGCTACTGGCCCATGTAAGGGCCCTCTTTTTGGAGCCTAAGCCAGGCAGCCACCAGCTATGTAACAATTTGCCCATAAGGGCAGTACTACTTTCATGCATGCTTTTGGTATGACTTATTCTGACTTATATATGTATGCTTTCAAGCAGCCACCACATGCTTATATATGTATATGTCTATAATGTCCACATAATATCCATAGAATTCATAAATTCCTGGCATTTATGTTATATGGCATCATTTAACACATAAATAGGAACCTTTTGACCAGGTGATGAATACCAGGGGTAGTAGTTGTCCCCCCCAAGACTTATATGAATTTAAATTGATAGATAACTTCAAATAAGTCATTTGGTCGGTGTAAAATTTCTAAAGGAAAGCAAAAATTGTAGGTAATTGCTGCATAATTTTAATGGTTAAAAAATGTTGTTCAAAACAAAAAGTGCATATTTTTAGTTTAATCCTCTACCAGGGGTACTACTTGTCCCCCCCAAGACTTATATGATTAAATTATTTAGGTATAATTTAAACATATAAGTTCTTGTTTGGAATTACTTAACTATGCAACCATTAAATATTATGCAAATTTACCTGGAGGATGGCTCCTTTATATTTTTGCAATGAATTAACCAAAAGACATAATCTAATGGTACCTGTCTATTTGGACATAGGGCAGGTTTCTACCAGGTGGCATAGCCTACCTGGCACCTATTTACAATGAAATAGGGTTTGAATTTAGATGACATAGTCATGCTGACACCTTATCTCATAAAGATTAGGGTTTTAACCAGATGGCTCTTCACCAATCCAGTACCTAACTCTGTAAAAGATTAGGATTTTTACCAGGTGGCTCTTCACCGGCCTGGTACCTATCTCTGTAGAAAGAGTAGGAATTTTACCAGGTGGCTCTTCACCAGTCTGGTACCTAACTCTGTAGAAAGAGTAGGAATTTTACCAGGTGGCTATTCACCAGCCTGGTACCTATCTCTGTAGAAAGAGTAGGAATTTTACCAGGTGGCTCTTCACCAGCCTGGTACCTATCTCTGTAGAAAGAGTAGGAATTTTACCAGGTGGCTCTTCACCAGCCTGGTACCTATCTCTGTAGAAAGAGTAGGATTTTTGTGTATTTTCCTCAGAGAGGTAAGATATTTACATCCTAAAGAGATAATTATTATACAAAAACATATATGCTAAATAATTTATCTACCAGGGAGCAAAAAATGCCTCCTTATATATATATATATATGTACATTGTTTACAATGGTTATTTCACCTATCTTTAACAAAATGGGACACTATGTATTACAAGACCTGCAAGTCTAAGCATAATACCTCCTGAGTTGATCTGCATTCCATATACTTGGCAATTCAGTGCCATCTAGCTCCATCAGTCTGTAAGTTCCAGGCATGCTTTGGGAATGAATCTGATAGGGTCCCTCCCAGGTGGCAGAAAGCTTGCCATGAATTCCAGCCTTCTGAACTGCTGCTGACTTCCTTAGGACTAGATCTCCCACTGCAAGAGGTCGTTGTCTGACTCTTCTGTTGTAATACTTGGCTATCCTTTGCATATAAGCTGCATGTCTGGCTGCTGCATCCTCCCTCAGCTCTTCCACCAGGTCAAGGCATTCTGACAGGATTTGCTCATTTTGATACTGGTTGTATTGTGAGAGTCTGAGAGATGTGGAGCCAACTTCAATAGGAATTAGAGCTTCCGTTCCATATACCAGGGTGTAAGGTGAATGACCAGTGGACCTTTTGACTGTGGTTCTTAGTGACCAAAGTACACCTGGTAATTCCTGGAGCCACAGACCTTTTTTATCATCCAGCTTCTTCTTTAGACCATTCAGGATCTGCTTGTTTGCTGCCTCTGCCAACCCATTGGATTGTGGGTGACAAACTGCTGAAAATGCAACTTTGATCTTGAATTGGGCTAACCAAGCCTTCAAACGATCATTATCAAACTGCCTGCCATGATCGAACACCATGCACACTGGAATACCATATCTGGTTAGCACATTTTGCCATAAGAATTTTCTGACATCCTTTTCCGAGATGTTAGATAAGCCTTCAGCCTCAATCCACTTGCTAAAATAATCTACAGCAACAATCAACCACCTTTTTCCACCTTGTGCTCTGGGAAAAGGCCCCAGGATGTCAACCCCCCATTGTGCAAATGGTATAGGATTAAGGATTGGATGCAGGTCATTTGCTGGCTGGTTGATGGATGGAGAAAACCTTTGACACTTATCACACTCAGTCACTATCTTGACAGAATCTGCATTCATGGTTGGCCAATAATAGCCAGACCGAAGAGCTTTGTGAACCAGGGCTCTGGCTCCCACATGATGTCCACAGATGCCTTCATGAATCTCTCTGAGGATGTATCCCCCTTCATCAGTGTAGGGCTTCGCCCCGCCTTAGGAGGGGCGTGACCTCAGCTTCAGTGTCATGGAGTTGAGCCATGGAATCCGCATGTAAATGCGTTGGGGTGTGTTGTCGAATTGAGGGGATCGCCACCGTGCCTATATAGGTTATTCACGGACGCCCGAAACATTGGTGCCAAACTAGTGGCCCCACAAATAGGTCCAGTAACCAAAGTGTGGGTTCGGGGACATGGTACGAATCAGATCTGTAACCCAATTCGCCCGCATGTAGCGGCCTCTACTCGGTCTCATTGTAGTTCCATAAATCATAACAATTGAATTCAAAGAGCCTATTGAATTGACTTCGAAAGCGCACTAATTACTAGGTGGGTTGCTATTATGTACAAACCAAGACTTCTACAATGGACAAGGCGATCACTTGATTGTTAGTCAATATTAATAAGGTGCTTAGAAAACCGGTCGTCCATGATTATCTGACTTTAATGTGATACGCAATTGAATTCCGGTCTTGTTTAAACAATATATACAAGCGTGATAGAGTATATTTATACAAACGAAACATAAAAAACGAAGGTTAGTAAAGCATAATAGTATACATGTGTGTCCTTCTCACCTTGTCACTGCAAATAATCAAATTGTTAGAGTAAAACTCAAAGGAATCGTCCTTCGATTGAATTGCTAATTGAGGCAAACAAACGCGTTAGTATTGACAATAACAATATGTATAATAATGAATTGTGACAAGATGATGATAATAATAATAAGTGTTAATGCAAAGAATGAAAACCAAAAACCATGGAAACATTGAAAACATTAAGAAAATCCTACATATTTACATGAAACGATTAAAAAGTGAGTTTCTACATTGTTTTAATTGAATTAAAACTCATAATAATGGTTAATCAAATTAAGAGAGACAAAAGGAGTGAAAAATAGGTTTTTGGTGAGTAATCTCAGATTTATACCCTTATTTCGCTTGTTGAATCGAACAGAATCGATGCTTAGAACTCAAGAACGAATGTGTTTGGAGTGTTTAGAGAGAGAGAGAGAGTAGACGTATGTCTCGGGAATTGTGCGTGTGAAGTGTGTCGGACTGAGCAAG
>SNQN01000548.1:0-39254 GCA_008642245.1 Bassia scoparia
CTTCAACTTCATTCTTCCCTAAGAACTCACACCTTTCTCTTAAATCCAAGGAAATAATCCTCCTTTTTTCCCTTGGGTTTTTATCCACTATATATCAATGTATTAATCTACCTTTCCTCGGATCTGATCCCTCGATTTCCATATGATTAGATACTCACCCTTCTCGAAGCTTAGCACCCTCGGATTGTATAAGGCTTAACTTTTACTATCTCCCGGCCCTAACCCTCAGAACAAAATTCACCTTCTCCTTTCCGGCTTTTTAGCCACCCCGGGATTTCCAAGTAGTTCTCTCTCTCTCTTTCCTTGGGTCTTTGCTACCTCTTCACTGTGAGTTTTTTTCTTCTTTCCTTTCCGGCTTGCACCTCTTCGTTGACCCTAGACTTCCCCTTCCTTCCCGAGTCTTTGCTATTTCTGCCGGGATCCATCTGTAGTTTTCCTTCCTTTCCGGGGCTTGTTACTCCTCGGTATCCATCTAGATGTCTCCTCGCTTCCCTTTGTGGTATTCACCCTTCGTGAAAGTCCAAGGATTTTTCTTTCCCTCTCTTTCTCTCGTGCTTGTCAGAACCCTCGGATCTTCTAAGGAGGTTTTCCATTCTTCCTTTTTTCCCGTGCTGCACCTCTGTTTGGATCCAAGGATGGTTTCCCTTCCTCCCTTTTTTGGGTCTTTTGTCTTTATACCTCGGATTCCAAGTGAGTGCCCTTCCTTTTCCCGGGGCTGCATCCTGTCCTCGGGATCCAGGATTTCCTCTCCTTTCCCGGGTCAGTGCACCCTCTGTGATCCAAGGATTGTTCCCCCACCTTTTTCCGGGCTTCACCCTATTTTATTCCGAGAGTTCCTCTCCTTTCCGTGCTTGCACCTCGGATCCAAGAGTTGTCCCTCCTTTCCCGGTGCACCCTCGGATCCAAGGGAGTTCCTCTCCTTTCCTCGGGCTTGTACCCTCGGATCCAAGGCACAGGCTAACTCTAGTTTTCAACACTTCGAATCAAGGCTCATTTAGCCCTTGATGCGCTCTTTAGGAAATCTTGGGCTTATTAGCCCCCTAAGAGTATGTTCCAGATATTTTCCGGCCTATTAGCCCCTCGAGTCTCTGGTCTTATATCTGTGGCGTTTATTAGTTGTTACCCCTTCATAAGTGAGTCTCTCAGCTCATTAGCCCCTCGGGCTCGGATGATGGTCTCTACTGTCTTTTACCTCTATACGAGATTATCTACACTTAACCCACAATATATTATTAATGCCTATGGACCTATTCTCCACTTAGGATGACACACGTCTCAGGCTACGTTTTTCGTTTTTCGATCTGTGAACAGGTCGGAAGCAGGCAGCAAAGTGACTGACCGTCTCCTTACTTTAACCTAATTTTCTACCGTAAATGGTACCTTCAGCTCTTTTAGGCACGAGATATCACACAATCTAACCAGGAGATGTTTGTTAGCCTGATTCCGCTATGACACCTAACCCCGTTCTCCTCTTTGGGGGGGTTATAAAGTATCAGCGTGGGGCTTAATTGTCCCTGCCAATGCCAGCGCACGTGGGGCTCTGTGTCCCATCATAGTCCGCAAAAAAGGAGACATGTGGCCGCCACCGAATAAAGGTACCCACAATAAGTACAAGCAAGTTGACATTGTGTCATACTTCTTGTCGCCACAATTGTCTAATATATCAAAAGCTTGTTCCCAGCATGAATAGTAGCTGTATCAACAGCTCAACCTCACCAATACCCTATAAAAGGGGGATTGGTGATCCACTCCAGGTATCTAATTCTTGAACCCACCGAGTCTAGTCTAGCACTTATATCTAGCTTACGTCGACCTCATTAGGTCCTTTGCTGACTTAAGCATCAGAGGCTTTCCCGGAAATCCCCCGGGCGTATCACTTTGTGTTTGCGGTTGGCCTTGTGTAAGAGACCAAGTGTCCATTCTCAGGACAACGACGGAAGCACGTGCGTGCCAGCTGTCATCCCCAGTCTTATTTACTCACCCTAATTTCTCATTGTATTCTTTGTAAGTTCCTTGAACAGGAACAGTAGGTGTAGAAATGAGTATTTTAATTGCGATCCCCACATAAAAGAGAGCAAATCGAGTATTTTAATAGTAGTCCCATTTCAAAATTGTAAAGAAAGCAAAGTGAGACAATTATTGTGAAATTTCCCGAAAAAAATGAGACAATTTTTAAGAAATAGGGGAAGTATAAATTTTACAAATTACTTTATATATAATAAAAATTAAAGAAGAATAAAATAGGTTGCTTTATCAGTTTTGTGGATTAATTATTAATTTATTAGTTGTTTGTTATAGACTTGTAGTGAATAAATCTGTATTTTTTATCATTTATTTGACGGGGAATATTTTATTATTTTATTTGTGATTCTATGTTTGTTGGCGGTTCCCAAGGTATTACTCATTCACTCTCACGTTAGCAACTTTCAATTTATTTTTCTATTTCTCCCCGGCTTTCTAACTTCTTTCCATTTTCCTTTCATCTTTACAATACTCAAATCTACATCATTCTACACATGTTTCCGAGTATACGGACATATAATTTGAGAATTTTGAAGTGATTTTTTTTCGGGTAAATATTTTAGGTATGACATTTTTATGTTTCTTTGATTTTTTTCCCAAAAAATTGTACTCAGTTATGTTATTTCCGGTAAAGATTTCTGCTTTTTCATTTTTTTTTGTGTGTTTTTGTGATTTCAAAGTATTTATGTCTAAATTTCATGTCTTGATTTTGTTTGATTTTTTCATCTATATAAAAAACTCATATCTGAATTCAAAGTTATTGAAACGTTATTTATAATGTTATTGAAAAAGCTTTATTTTAGACTTTTTAGTTATCCCCTAAATTGTACGGAGTAGCTATTAAGAAACGATGAATTATCCCATAAAAAAAAGAATTATGCAAGTTTTATTATGATGAAGATTAAATTAAAAAAACAAACAAACAATTGAAGATCGCGTTTATATTAACTTAGAGGGCTGATACCTATTTTGTAGGCCTTTTCTTTTATTTATAATGTTTGATAGTTTGTACTCAATTGTACGATTTTTTTGATTTATAATTTTTGATACCAAAAAATATTCAAAGTTGTTATCTCCTTTTCAACAGCCAGCATAAAATTTTGTCACATCTTATGACATAAACCAAAATGATAATTTCGTGGGGGCGTTCCCTACTCAGCGACGCGCTGCACTTCTCAGACCCGAGTGTAGTGATAAATCTGCAAGGGTTGCTAGGTCGTCGCCCCTGACTTTTTTCTATATGATCGCCTACATCCCGGATGTGTGTCAAAATGAGCAAGCTTATGATGGCAATTGGGCTTCCTACTCAGCACCGCTTGCACTTCTAGACCCGGGTATATTAAATATGCAAAGTTCTAGGTCGTTGCGAAGCGCCCCAACGTCCGCATGTGTTCAAAATGAGCAAAGAAGAGAGGGTAAACGAGAGAGAAAAGATCTACAGTTTGCGAGTTGCTCTGGAATGTGGTCCTTAACTGGAAAATCGGCAAAGATGATGTGATGAAGAAATACGCTTAAACATCTTATGCATCCAAATATTTCTGACTTGTAGGCAGCGAGCCGACGCTTGCTCATGGGCTTTGTCATATAATTGATCCGAAGCGTCCAGCGACTATATGAGTTCCTATTGGTGAACCGAAGGTATAAGAATGGAGTTCTGGCGTGATTCTTGGTAGAACTTTTTTTATCAACGATAATCGAAACCCACTGGAAGAGATAGGTTAGCAGGTAAAATTGTTTGTAAATATTGTTAATGTATTAGAGCCTATGCCCTCAAAGTTAGTACTACGGGAGGAGAACACAATTGGCAGCTTTCGGAAGACTTTGATGAGGTGACAAGGTGTCCCACACCAGAAAGTATATACATTTTTTGTGCGATCTGAATGGCATGTTGTAGGTAAGAACACGAGTGAGCTTGAGATGTCATAGAGGTCTTGTCTATGGCAACGAGATGCCCCAACGAGGCACGCCATTTTGGATTTTGCTCATATCTTATGAATTTTATTTCTGGCTCTTAATCACTTTGATTTGATGAAATTCTAGATTCTCACTAATTAACTCTTCGCGACTTGAACCCTCAGTGTGCCAAATGCAACTCAAATAGACTTCTGCAACAAGGAGTCGCGATAGACACAGTTGCATAGACTTGCAATTGTATCCCTGGGAGGGGATTTATACCCAACAACATGTATCCTTTTAGAAATTTAGTAACTTATCCATTGAAAGAAAGTGGTAAAAAGAAGCACCAAAGGGAGCCAATCAATAAAGCATAGGTGACTCCTAGAATGATGCCAAATTCTTAAAGTTTTTCACCAAAAAGTGATCCCACAGGCTAATTGATGGAAGGTAGATCCAGATCATCTTGGTCTAAAAATGCAAAGATGCTGTATCCTAGAGTGGCCAAAGAGTCTAGGAATCAACCAAACTACTCTTAGATGACATAGAGATGACTCTTTGAATGCATGACAATGAAAAGTGTGTAAAAGGCGCAATCAAACACAGAAACAAACTGTTATCTTACCTTGGGACTAACAAGCAAAGAACGATGAAACCTTAGCACATATAAAGACTGCTAAGGAAAAGCAAAGTCGGTATTCTCGCAAGCTAAAGCAAAACTACAAGCATCTTCTCGTTTGCTTTTCTTTCTGTATTATACAAGGCTAGGACTCAAAAAGGAGAAAAGGAGTTTATAACTTAACATGCATAACCAAACTAATCTAAGATGCAATTAGAAAGGCTGATTGCGTATGTCAGAGTGTCGTCCAAAGATAAATACCACAAGGTTTTTAGTTTTTCAAGATTGTTAGACATCACAAGAAAGGGGATGTTCAGTATTTCAGAATTATTTAATGAATCAAGCTCGTACTATAGGATATATCGAGTGACTCATACGATCTAAAGAGAGAAATTCAATGTGGGTTGTTCGATCACAGTTTATCAAAGAGTAGAGGTAGATAGAATTGCTATCCGTCGAAAGATGAAAATCCAAACAAGCAGATTTGGTCTGATTGCAGTTTCCGTCTTTATACCGATGATTGCTTGTGAGGTCCTACGGTAAGGTTGTAGATTATTCAGCTAACGATTGTATATAACAAATAAGGTATACTCGAAATCACCCAAAGAGTTGCGATAAGTAGACACTCAGTCCCACTACTTTTTATTAAAACAAGATGGAATGCTCAAGGATTGCGCTGAACTAACCCGAGAATAATGTCTCAAATCCACACTATGAACGTTTGTAGAACGAGGTAATAGAACAAACATGTTAAGGCCACTGCACTAGGCATACTCCAAACAACATTTTTGCTATATACATGCCATTGAGTTATACGCGATCCACCTTGCAGGCTAATAGAAGCAATTCATTTAAGACAAATGATGGAGTTTTTATAAGGAATATGATTAATAAAAGTTATCATATCAGTCAGAAGAAAGATTCATCTCTCTATATCATTGCTTTAACACTAGAAAAAGAGTGCTAAGTAGACAAAGTCCAAGAATTATCTTGGTAGAAAATGATTTGAACAACACAAAGTTAGTTCCCCAGATCTTTTGTCACCACCTATTCTTAATGACAGTATTCGGGTACTGCTGCGTCACAACAATGTTAGACTGTATATGGAGTGCACAAAGAATGCAATAATTCACGACTATTAACGACATCTTGGCTCTATACAGCGACATACTATTACAAATTCTTTGGCATTTATTCTCTCCTTATATACCGCTGAGCGAGAGAGATGTAGTGAGTGTTAAGGACTTAAGGGCACAATCAAGAGATGGGTATCCATGGGTATATTGCGTATATATTGTATTGGGATGATATACTAGAGACATGAGTGTTGTCTAAATCTGACCAAATGCAAACAAGAAACGACACGATATGAATTATCCTCAGGATTTAAAGTAAACAGCCGGAGAGCAAACTGCTAGATATTTGGAATGTCATTTGTCACGTCCAAAACATGGGCGGTCAACAATATGATTGTAGTAATAAATAAATCTTGTACGAATAGGACTTGACCATGATTAGTTGCCTATAGATTTGTCAATCACCAACAGAATGGGATTATTAGATCCAATAGATGCGCCTCAAATGCTAAGATTAATCCACCGCTGTGTTAAATGTGGATCATTGGGAGAAGCAGCTACAAGGAGTGTTATCGCTGAACAACTCAAGCCTCCCTTTTAAACCTAGGAATAATTCTATACAAGCGACTGCCTATAAGACCATTTTGCTTTATGGTACGAATGTTGGTCCTCCAAGCTAGACATATTTTCAGGAGAAGGTGGGGTTCAAATTTCTTCAAATAAAAAAAAAATCAACGTCTCAAGAATGCGGGATAGTACTAAGAATTAGTATATATCATAAGAGAGAGCCCACTACGAGAAGTCGCGAAGATACAAATGAAGTTATCGTGCAGGAAAGTTATGGTGTCAGCAAAATAAGCAAAGAATAAATAAAACTCTCGCAACTTGAGTCTTGGATTTAGAGCGAGACTGCACACACGAGGAGCAACCCAGCGTAGCGATGGGAAATGGAAGAGTATGGGTCTTACAAACGGCAGGATTATTACTCATACAGTGATTGGTTGGGTTAGAGGGAACCAAAATGACTAGTGGAAGAGTTAGAAACGAATGAATTCTCGATCAATGCATGTTGATTTAGCCAAAGAGGGTAGGCTCTCGATTCGGATAAAGCAGTGGAGAGGAAAATTAATGCTGGATGACCTCCCGGGAATAAATCACATTTGTTCATGTTAGCTCGAACCTCGCGACAGTATGGATTAAGGCTATGATAATGTATTATCTCCTTTAAATCGAATATCCTCGTGTTTTTTATTACATATCTTCATTCATGTATTGCCAGATAAATACGTCACTTTTGAATTCAAAAATTATTGTACATCATATTTTCGATACTATTTTGTCATTTGAATTTGTGAATTATCTTATAGTACTCTCGTGTTGCTTGTTCTCTTTTACTTTCCGTATTTGATTGTGAATTTTGTATATGTTATGGAATTAATATTTTTGCACTATATTCATACTTAATGCAAACTACAGTTTTCTCATCTTTCTTCACCTTGAATGTAACTAGGATCCACCTCTCTGAGTGAAGAAGCTAGAAAATTCAGTTAGTAATATACTCAGCGCCTACATATATGTCAGAATTGTTAGCCATGCTCTTGAAGAACTCGACTTGTTATATCTATTTATTTTCTCAAATTGCAGTTAGAGATTTTTTTTAAGATTTCTTTTTTACAAAATGTGTTTGAGTTTCAGTATACTTCGATTCATTATTTTTTTCCTCTTATTATTAGATTAGAGGAAGTTTCTTTTTTCAAATTATTAATTAAAATTCTTGTTTTCATTTTCAAAGTAATTGATTCTCTCTAATATTGATTTTATTATAGGCAACTTTGTTTTTAAATTATGGATTTACTTATACGTGTTGGAAGGTTTATTGCTGATGGAACTTTTTTGTTCAAGTGTAATGATTGTTTGCTGGGAGTATGTAATTCTGTAATTATATGTGAAGTAAGGACGATATAGAAATTTGCTAGCGGGGACACCACAACTCATCCCTTGGCTTATATAATAGAGATACTTTATGGATTTATAATTCTATAAATTAAATTATTTCTACTTAAATACCACAAAATATGCAGAATAATAATTCACAAAAACAGCGCCAAACAGAACAATTTTGTTTTGTAGAAAAATTGCAATAAATTCACGCAAGCCACGAAAATACAATAAACCAATTAATTAATCCTAAATTATAACAATTCATGGAAAATTATTACAGCCAGAAATTTGCAAAAATAAATAAAACATAATTTATCAACAATAAACCGAAAAGCAAATTTCCAATTTTATTAACCTAAACATGAATTATAGTTTAAATAAGAACAAAGTGCAAGAATAGCTAGTTACCTGAATTTTGGAGAAAATAAAACCCTTAAGACTCAAAGAAAAACTCCAAGAAAATACCCAAGGATGCAAAATCACCCTTGAATCAAGCCTGAAAAACCAAATTAAAATACTTCAAAATATGCCCAACTGAAATCTATTTTTTTCTTTAAGTTCGCGACTGAGAGAGAAGAAGTGTTTGCTATATTTTTGAGAGAGAAAGAAGGATAATTTTTAAGACTTAATGCACGAATGAATTCAGGTGTAATTAGCTACTTAATAAGAACAAAACCATCCCGAGAGCCACAGTGGTTAACCGGCTAAGGAGAGGAGGATTGGTTCATTTTTCAGAATTTTATGGGAAAAATGAAAAGATTTTATGGTATCAAGAACTTATACAATTTGCCGAAAGAAATTAAATTAAAACATGACTAACTAGGTACAAAACACTAATAAACCAACACATCTAATTTCATATAAAAGTGGTCTAAGCAATCAACTTAATCCATTAAACAATAATAGCACCACAATTCACATAGCACTCAAATTAAGCAAGCTAACATAATAGTAAAATAAAAGATAATAACAATAACAATAATAATATAATAAAAAATATAATAATATAATAATAATAATATAATAATAATAATAAATAATAATAATAATAAAATAATAATAATAAATAATAATAATATAATAATAATAATAATAATAAATGAAATAATAATAATAATAATAATAATATATATTATTTATTATTATTATTATTATATCAACTCAAAATAAAAGCTATACTTAGAGAGAAATTAATAGAAAGGGGACGCAAAATAAAATTATGCCATGGAGAAAATTCGAGGTATTACAAACAGTGAGCATCATCAAGATGGTTCTCGTATATCTCATAATGAAGAAGATAAAGATTAATCTCCCTGCTTTGATTCTGGATCATATGATTAATTGCTATCATTCATCTCACCACTCTCTGCCTTATGGCTTTGTGATTACACAATTGGCAGTGGTGTTCCTCTAAGTGGAAACATTATGCCAATCACAGGTTTCACTAAGGCTATCCTAAAGCAAAAAGTGTCTTAACATTGSWTCTGATGTGTTGAGATTCTGGATGGAAGAACCAACAGAAGTAGTGAAGGAGCCCCCAAAGAAGAAGAAGAAAATTGAGGAACCAACAGTTCAAGATGTGGTTCTGAAGAGATTGGAGAACCAGGAGGGTACTCTTGAGAAGATAATGAATTTGGTTCAGGGTTTGTCATCATCATTCAGTACCAAGGTGGAGGAAATGGAAAAGGAGTTAGTTGAGACTAAATTGCTACTTCTTACTGTTCCAGATATTAAGGCTCAAATGGCTCCAAGTATTAGTTATGTTCCCCCACAAGCTTAGGTGTCTAKTCTTGATGCGACAACAACATTGGAGGTTCCATAGGTTGAGGAACCAGTGCGAACTAAGGAGAACTAGGAGCAGACTGAAGGAGAGGTAGATGGGGAAGTTGAGGAAGAAGATGGGGTCGAAGAGGAACCTAATGATGATGATGATGATGATGATGATGATGATGATGATGATGATGATAATGAACCTAATGATGAAGATGCTGATGAAGAGGAGGAGAAAGGGTATGATGGAGAGGAGTGATGTTCTTTTCTGCTCCTGTCTCCCCTCCCCTTTTTATTTCTATTCTATAAAAGCTGATTTTGTTGGTATGTATAATTCTCACCTTATCCAAGAACATTCTTTCTATATGGATATCGATTCTTTTGGTTGAACTTCGCTGCCTTGTATGAACTATTATCTTTTTCTATGGTATAATTTGCTTTGACTAATCTTTTATTGTAGGATAATACTTGAGTAATGGTTGGTGCCACTGTATGGATGAGCACATTTAACAATTTATGCACTAAACTGTACTGTTACTTGAGAGTACTTTTTAATGATGCCAAAAGGGAGAAGAAATGTACGAAGTTGAAGCCTAGAGTTTGCTAGTTTAGATTGAGTCATAGTCTTAGTTTTAGTTTAATAGCTTAGGGGAGTCAGTTTATGAACTGTTTCTACTAGTTTTTTTATTTATAATCCTTTTCTTTTTGTAAGAACCAGTTAGCTTCTCTAACTATTCCATTTGAGTCTTGAGTCTGCTGGTTGTGCTCAAAATCTTTGAGTAATTAATTAAGGTTTTTGTTTCTAACTTGATTGGTTGCAGGTAACTTCGATTAGTTTGTCATCATCAAAAAGGGGATTTTGTTAAGTCCCTTAAGTTTTGAATGATGACAAACATAAACAATGATAAAGGAACTAGAATTTTTTAAAGTGTTGAAATACTTGGTCAGGAACTAGCTCAAATAGAACATTGTTTCCTTCGACAAGTTATGACTTATATGTGTTATTCATTGAACTAACTTGTCTATTTGCAAGGAATTGTTGGATGTGTAAAGTTTCATGTACTAGTGGGGAACCAGTAGGAACTGTTCCCTCAACTGCTATGCTAAAAAGCAGTCTTATACTTTTTATTGTGCATTAAACTTTATATGTGCAGTAGCTAAGTTTGATTCCAAGACTTGGAGCATGGACCCCTTTCGAAGACATTCAAAGAAAGATGCATTGCTCGTGTTTGAAGTATTCAAAGAAGATTTCAGTCTTAAAGATTACATGAACGAAGATTATGAGTTATGTTGTGAATTCTGGTACAAAGCTTGAAATAGAATTCATAACATACTCAAAGTAGGGAACCAGGTTTGAGGAACCAAGTTCACTACGTGGAATATCTTAGATGCTTATTTTGAAATGGTTTTTTCGTAAAATATTTCTTCAAATATCTGTTTATAATACTTTAAAGCAATGGATAAAATAAATGTATATTATGATACCATAACAGTAGGAGTATTTATTATTTGATTTTCTTTTGAGAAAAACGTGTAGGATAAATACTTTCCATAAATCACATAATAGCTTGTAGATCAAGTTTGTGTGATTTATGAAACTAGGGTTATGTATCATATCCATATATATAACATAAATTATATTTATAATATATATATATTATTAATATATATATATATATTATATAATATATATAATATATATATATATAATTATATTATATATATATATATATATATATATATAATATATACATATATAGATATATATATACATATATAATATATATTATATATATAATTAATATATATATATTAATATATATATATATATCTTTTGCACACGTATTAAATTGGAGTTTATTTTTGAGAGAAAAACACTTAAGCATAAAACCCTACATCGGTCATATACAAGAGCACCTTAGAGCGTAAACAATTCTTTTTATTAGCTTTCAATAGTGAGATCAAGGAGAGAAATTGCTTTGTGAAAGTGATCAATAGAGGGGTTGATTGCTAGGTGAGTGTTTGTGAGTTCAAACACAAAGGATCGGACTTACGAGTCGAGTGCACATTCGGAGTAGAGAGTGGGTGTACTAGTTCCCGAAGTAGGGAAACAGTAGGTAGTGTGTTCTTTATTTTTCGGAGTAGATTAATAAAAGAACATTGGGTAGGAGGACGTAGGCCAAAGTTGGCTAAACCTCGTTAAATCTTGTGTTTCCTTTATTGCTTTACTTATATTCTACTGCTTATAAGAACGAACCCAACTCGTTCCTCACACAATAAAAAAATAAGGAAAATTTGACTAAGGCTATTAATCACTCAATTCCCCCCCCCCCCCCCTCTTGAGTGCTCTAAAACCTTCAGGTCCAGAGTTCGTTTCAAGGTGAAGCAATTTTCGGTGTCGTGCCCAACCTCCTTGTGATATTTGCAAAACTTAGACTTGTCCCTTGAATCAAATTCAGTTTTAATCGGGGGAGGGTCTTCGATAGTCACGTGACTCACGTCCCTGCTGACCTTCTTATACACTTGAAAAATGTCCTTGGTGTATTCAATTCCACCATTGGAGAGTAATTGAATTTTTGTTTCTTTCGGACCCTTCCCTTCTTGGCCAATTCATCTTCTTTAATGTTCCAGGTTCCCGACCTCTTTCAATCATTCCCACCATTTTGGTGTCCTTGGGTATGATTGTGTTGTGGTTTTGAGGAAATTGGTACCTCACTTTCCTTGGACTTGTGGACTGAGCATATCTCCTTGGCATGAATGTAGGCCTCATCTTCCCTTAGAATTTCAGTGAGCTCTTGGCAATTTTTCCGAATCATGTCGAATTTGAAAGTGCTATCATCACTCAGTCCACGATAGAAGTTGTATAGTATCACTTGATCTATCAAGCAAGGGATTTGCAAGGTCTCAATGTTGAAACGCTTGACATAGCTTTGCAGACTCTCGTTGCAATGTTGTTGGATCTTACCCAAATGGATGCTACCCTTTCATTCTTGGAGATTTGCCATCAAATTGTGACTAAAGACAATGGATATAATTCTGAGAAATTATGGATAGAACCTGAGGGCAAGTCGTTTAACCATCATTGTGCCATCCCCTTATGGGTGACTGGAAAGTACTTGTACCAGGTTGCATCATCTTCTTGAGTAGTCAACATGAGATGCTTATACATTGCCAAGTGATCATCGGGATCYGTGGAACCATCATACGCCTCGAGTAAGGGGAATTTAACTTTCTTTGTCTGGGGTGTGCCATTAGAATAGAGGGGGAGAATGGACTCTTGTCGGACAGGGAGAGCYCTTGCAATCTCCCTTCCATCCCTTGCAAGGGATGTCCACGGTCCTGAGATGGGKAAAAACCACTTTGGTGATTCCCCCCACTCCGATAAGACCTTACCTTTGTTCACGACGATAGGACGAAACAACTAGATGTCTTCATGTGCTATGGGATGGGGCATGAGACTTGATAGAGTGATGAGACGGATCCATACATAAGGGAGTTGATCCTGTCAGAGAGTGTTCACTGTCATGAGTAGCTTGCTTAAGTTTTTCATCCCTCTTCTTCTCAAGGATCCTTCGTGCATCCTTGCTTTCAACTTGCTCCTTTTTCCTCCGGATGATTGTGCGAACATCCATGGTGGAAGTTTCACGATCCAGCTTTTTCCTCTTGATGAGAGATCTTACATCCTCTATTTCATGGTTTCTAGTTGAAACCTCATCATCGTCATGTTTGTTTAAAGGACCCATGCTAGAAGTGACCCTTGGAGAAATGGCGAGTGGCTTAGGAGTGTTATGATACCTCCTAACCTGACTTCTCTCCCATTCTACGGGAATGATTTATGTCGAGACATGCTTGCCCCTGTCTCTGGAAGTGGGAATCCTGATCTTCATTGTCTTGAGGTTTGGTGCTACTGGGGTGTTATATGCCAAGCCGCGAGTCTTGACGAGAGCATCTCCGCCACTCACCTTGGATTTATCTGCATGTAAGGCTTTCAAGCGTGCATTCTCCTCCTTAAGGGCTTCAAGCTGATCTTTCATGTCTTGCTGTTCTGCAAAGCAATCTATAATCTCCAACACTCCAGTTCCTATCTCTTTCTTGAGGACATCACGAGTTACATAGCGACTGTCCAAGTCTTGGAGCGACAAGTGTGCTACATCTTCTACACACCAGAAGARTAAGTTAGTAGACTAGGTTAGTAGGATGATTCTCACCATTTGGATTGCTCTCCTTTTCGGACGATGGAGGAGTGTTCCCCCTTCATTGAGTTTGGTCATCTTTTAAAGCCATTTCTGATTGTCTCCCCATGTACGGTGCCAAATGTTGTAGTAGGAAAATTGGCCTAGCTACAATATTTCCTCATCTTCTGGGTAGAGAGAGGGGTGGAGGCTTCCCTTCAATGTTACCTCAAAAGAGTTGACCTCTATTGAACGTTGGGGTAAAATCTTAGCACTTCCTCCTAGCAAGAAATGGTSAGACCAAGAACTAGTCAAGATCCTTGACACTTTGAACGTGCAATTCTTCCTTAGCACTTTGAACGTTCTGCGCTTCCTTAGCACCTCAAAAATGAGAATAATCCTATTCGGATTATCTCCCCTCCGATGCTTAAGTAAGTACGGGAATAATGGGATTTAAAGTTATATTTAGTGAGAGAAAGTAGAGAGAGTTGCTCTCAAGTTGGCCGGTTGTTGATGATAATAAATGTTGTGTAAAAAATGAGCGTTTTCGGGGTATTAACCCTTGGAAGCTTGGATGTGTGACACTTGTCACCCATCCACACCATTGATTATCCATTACTACCGCTTTGGTGTACAAACATCTGATTCTCAATCTGATTTATTTTATGCGTAGCGTTTGCCACGTAGATCACTTTGACCGTAAATTAGGAGGACACGTGCCRAAGGATTTTCACTTGGCACATCAATAGTCACATAAATTATTCAAGACATAATTCAAATAATTTGCCGAATATAACATAATGAATTCCACAATTAATGTTATGTTAATTCTAAAAATATTGTCAAATATAACATGTAATCAACATAAAAACAAAATCAATTAGGATCGAATTAAAGCATATAATTCACTCAAATTATAAAATTAAAAATAAAGAAAGTTTCTCACAAGTAATGAGGTAATAGTAAAATAAAAATTTATTGAATTGAATGTTTAAATTGACTCTCAAATAAATGAAGGTGAAAAATATATATTTGTACGATGCATAAAATTTTCTGATAAATAAGGTTACAAGAAAAAATGACTACGAATAACAGGGAAAAATAGAATTTCAATAAAACACCAAGTACTTATGTTTTAGTGCTTATTTTTCTTCATGGAATTTTTTTAGTATTTTGCAACACATATAATAGATATTAGATTTACATAAGTAAAAATAATGTTGAATTTCAATACTGTACATAAATAAAAATTTAGACTACAATAATGGTAAATGTTCAATGATTTTTCAATTTATATTCAATTTGATGATGATTTTATTTTTATCTCATAGAATAAACAAGAGTTAATTTCAAAAAATCAAGAATAGATCTTTGGAAAAACAACAATAAATCTATAAAAAAATTCTCATACAAAAACTTCTCGAAACACTAACACAAAATAAGATAGAAATAAACAATATATAATATATATATATAATATATATATATATTATATATATATATAATATATATATATATAATATATATATATTATATATAATATATATATATATATAACCTTCATACACTTACTTTCTCATATTGTACATTTTATATACTTTTTAAAAAACTTTTTACATTTTTTTAACCTTACTCACATTATAATATACTAGTCTCATGTGTACGCGATGTGTGCGATAATTTTAGAAATTTTCATCATAAGTTTTTTCCCTAATGGTTTCTAGAGTTAATTTTTTATTAATTTAAAAAAAAAGATACAAAGATTTTGTTTAACAGAATATTTAGTTGCGATTCTGTCACAAAATTGCTCTACAGTTTCCACTTGTCATTTTCTTTATCCAACCACATATCTGATCACCTTTTTAGAAAAAAATTAAAATAATAATAATAACGGCAAACAAAATAAAAATGACACCCGTTATAAAAACGTAAAAATTGTATCAAGATTAGTTAAATTCGAAGAGGGACAAAGACTTAACATTTGAACTTACGCAGCAYGAGATGAAGCAATGTAAGAGAAAAATAAGAGTACTTATTATGGTGTATATACACACTTTTATATGGTTAATATTATTTATTTATTTGAATTTTATGACTACATATAGTTACTTTTGCTATACATAACARTGATATCATTTGACATGGGAAAGTTTTTGAATTAATGAGTTGTTTTAATGGTTGACTTTTACTTTGGTACTATAAGTAATTTACTAAAGAAATGAGGGTAAATAGARTTTTCAATGGACACCGCCACCGCCGTCATCTCCCCTAGGCTTATATAATAGAGATTATTGTTAATCTTCTCCTAAAACAGTAATTTACACAACATTAAAACTGAAGGAAGTTGTACGGACGCCAGGGCGTCACCGGGCCGAATTGGGTCCGGTCCCTCTACTCTTGGGGGGTACAATTCAAGGGCGGCTCAATTTGTTTGCTAGAATTGAATTCTTGCTTTTGCATATTTTAAGTATGCTTGGAGTTGTGTGCTTATACTCGAAATGAGTAAAGGTAGTCGCCACCGCACTTCTTTTGGGAAGTTGCYGAACCCTTTTTAAGCCTTGCTTATAATTGCATAAAGTAGGCGAAGGACTCCATGTCTGGTAGTGCACCAACGGTCTGGATTAGGGGACAAGGGTAAGGGTGAAGTAGTGCACAGCACCCCCCCGCATKTAGCAGCCTCTACTCAATTATTGCGAGTTCATTGCCCGAAAGACAACAACAAACAGTTTTCCGTTTTAAACCCTAAGCATCCAAAATTACTCGGCGGGTTGTTTAACAGAATACTATGAAAATAGTGTTTGGTTTGCTGTGGCATGTGTTGTTAGTTCCTTATTCCAGGAGCATAATGTCGGTGGTCCATAGTTATCTTGTTAGGCGTGAAACACGTAATTCGCAGGTCTTTGTTAAAGCATAATATAGTTAAGAGACAAGCATGCAAGCACTCGTACGAGAAATTTAAAGTTTTAACTTAAGGTTACCTTTAATTCAAATTGCCGAATCATTTGTTAATCAATATTACATGTAAATTACGTAAAAAGTCGAATTTATAAACAAGCATGCAAAAGGGGTTTAGAATTGAGACGTTGGCCTCAAACCTACCTCGCAACACGATGTCAAAGACCAAGGATGCAGCTTCAGACCCTTAGGAACCCTTGTCGAGCCTTTAGAACCCTTGAAACCCTATTAGATCTTTTGCAAAAGAACCTTTGAGAGTGTTTTTATGTGTTTGAATAGTGTTTGAATGTGTTTGAGTGTGGAGAGAGAATGAGAGAGAGAGAGAGAGAGAGAGAGAGAGAGAGTTAGACGAGTGAGAGAGAGTTCGTCCAAAGTGAGATCAGTCCCCAAAATGAATGGAGAGGCTCCCTATTTATAGGCAAGGGTCTAAATCGGCCAAAATAGGTAATTTTTGGGCTCAATTACTCCCAAAACTAGGCGTAATTGCGCCCAGTTTCTGCCTGGATTTTAGCCGATTTTCCTTGCTTCGAATAGAGTGATTGCGATGAAATAATATCATGATATAATCATACGTGATTTTGATTAATTTTGGTCTGATATTATTGCGATTGCGACGGATATTATTGCGATATTCGGGAGTGCTTTACCTTGAATAGTGAGATTATAATCGTATAAAATATATACGTGATTTTATAAGATTGTAATTGATATTATTGCGATTCCGGCTAATATAATCACGATGCTCGAAATATTTGGCTTCCTCGGGACGCGTCTCTGGAGGCAAAATATCCCTAGATTGCCCGCTTTGCTCGGCTTTGCGTTTTTGATAAAGAAATTCATAAATATTAAACCATAAATCAAAAAATATGGAAAAAATATGTAAAAATTCCTTGTGAAAAATAGTGTATTGTGATTAAATTTCATGAATTTTGGAATTGTTTTCATAATTTATTTAATTATCGCAAAATTAATTAAACTGTTGGAAATTTCGAAAATTGCCAAAATGCTTAGAAAAATTCTGAAAAATTCCGAAAAATTCTAGAAAAATGTTTAAAAATAAGTTAAAATTATTTTAAAATTAAAACTACTTTTTTGTGGTGCTAAATACCTGGAGGAGGTGTCCGGTGCAAGGGAATCTGCTTTTTTTAGGGCCTGTCAAGGTCCTAGCTCTCTCGATTTGAGTTGTGTGTTGCGAGGGGTGTCTTATCATTGGCCGTTTTGGGTCAGGGACCAATGTATGTATCTACAGAAGAGCCCACTTTGGCTGAGTTTGCGGAGACTAAAATCTCGTAAAACGAAAGCCAAAGTACCCGGTACCTACAAAACAAATGTGTTAGTTTTTCCTGCACCTACAGTTGCATGTCGCTTGCTTGCTTGTCTCCGTTGTTAACACTTTTTGCTTACGTTTCCACCTATGGTTCTGATTCTACCGGGGCTCCGTGCTTCGATGTTTAAGGGAATTTCCACCTATCGTTCTGATTCCACAAGGGATTTTCAGCTAASAGGTTGTCCACCTCGATACTTCCGTTAGGACTTCTTTGGAACTTCTATCTCAATTGTCCACTCCGATGCCTCCGTTAGGACTTCTTGGGGAATTACTATCTCAATGTCCACTCGGATGCCTCCGTTGGGACTTGGTGCTTGCTTGAACTATTTTTTCCCATCTCGGCTAGTCGTATGGGAAGATTAACATACTAGTAACACAGCGTATAGCCACGATCATGTATAGAGAATGTGTTTTTGTTGGTGTGTGCTCGATCTGCCATACCCCATCTTGGCTAGTCATCCGGGAGAATTAAACTGGAGGTAACGTCGCGTATAGCGAATGTCTTTTTACTAGTGCGTGCTTGATCTGTTGTATCTCATCTCGGCTAGTCGTCCGGGAGAACTCAAACGGAGGTAACATCGCGTATGTCTTTTTGTAAATGCTTGCATTGCATATACACAATGGGGCTAATGCTTGGCCCTTGCGAGGATGATGCAACTTCAATTGGAGAATGTGCGCTTTGACATTGATCTGCTTTCGACCTTCACTTGATCGTGGCTATTGCTTCGTTGTGACTTTGCATTCGCTTACGGCTTGTCGTAGCTTCGTAGGTGTATTGTTGTAGCGTTTCGATGACTCTCGGGCTCATTTTGCTTGCTTAGGGGCATTTTGGTTATTGTGCATAACTTTGAAAGTTGGTTGGAATTCCCGGGAGGTACCAATGACATTTGAATGCAACGGGCTTCACGCATACACATGTGAGCCCACGAGAAAGCTTGAAAATCGAGCCAAAAGACCACGAATCTGGGCGCAATTACACCCAGTATCTCGGCCTTTTTGACTGAAATTAGTGACTTATTATGGCACTTTAGCTTCATTTGTCATTTGCTCTTTGCTTTGTTTGTTGCAAGCTCACTCTAAACTCTGTTGCTACAACTTGGAATTGCTTAGAAAGGCTTTGTTAGCTCATCAAATCCCAAGTTCAAGTAAGTTTACTACTCCAAAGTTGAAATTCACTTGTAAGTTGCAATTGTAATACTCAAAATCATGCCATTTGAATATTCCTTGTCAATTTGTGCAATTTTATTAGGGCCTTCTCCCTTGATTATGTATGCTTGAAATTGTTGAATACTTTGGATTATTCATGCTAATGTGAGTCTTTTGCAACTTGTTTCATCAAATTGAGTGCAAATTTGAATGAGTTATGCCATTGTAAGCTTACTACTTGAAGAAGCTGATGAATAGTACCTTGTCATGCCCAAGCCTTGTTTAATTATGCATATACCTTGTTTATTCTTGCTCGTTGATGATAGAATAAACCTTTCCATACCTATTTGCAACAATGTGGATGCCCATGTATGATTTCACCATTGTAAGTAGCTTAGAGCTTGAAAAAGCACTTGTTAATGGTGATTACTTGCTAAATTAGGGATTATGGCACCTTCTTGAAATCCTCGTTGCATATAGAGTTTGTSAGTGGAATAGTGCATTCCATTAGGCAAGTATATTCACTAGGGAGAAGAAGTGCTRTTTCTCACCTTTCTAGTTTCTTGACTATTGTTCCAACTACTAGGAAATTGTGCATTTCCTTCGTCCATGGTTGTGTTGGTTAGCTGTAAGCCTCCGAAGTGCCTTTTTCTTTTATGCGAGATGCTCATTTTTAGCCATTATGCTGCCCATTTGTTTTATGAATCTTTGCTTTATTCTGCTTYTAGCATGCCAGTCCGAAGAGGAAAGCAAGTGTGTTGTTCCCYTCAAAGGTGGAGGGTGACTGACTGGGATAACTCTGAGTTATATTGCTGCTCTAATTACCACATTTTTGTTCGTCCGTGGAATGGACGGGTATGTTGCTTTCACTTGTCTAGTTACCTTTTGTTTTGTCTCATTTGCTAACTTTCGTGTCATCTCTTGTGCAGAGCGATTAGCGTACCCAAACTTACGGGACCTCTCATACGATTGGTGATCTCTTCCGTAGAGAGTTCTTTGAATGTCGTAGAGGAGTATGGGATATCCTCTGGCCATGTGGCTTTCAGGATTTCGTTCTCAACTTGACTAGCCAGTCATACTCGCTTGCTCCCACGACCCCGGTGTTCGGTCTGATGAAGGGGTTTTGGGATACCACGAACACCTTTCACTTCTCGTGGGGGGAAATGGCAGTAACCCCCTACYACTTTGCTATGTTGATCGGGCTTGCTTTCACTGAAAAGCTTGTCCCGTTAGATAACGAGATTAGGCTTTCTTATCCTCGTTTGGATAAGTGGTTGGGTCCGATTGCTTRCCACCTGCGAGCTGAGAGCGTGGATAACCGGGCTTCATAGAGCGTGCTCATGGAGGGTGTAGAGCTGGCTGGCACCACTGTTGAGCAGTCATCTAGGTATTGGTGATGCTTTGCACGGCGTTGTGTCCTGATAAGGGTACGAAGAGAAGAATTCAGTTTCGCATTTTCCCCATTCTTGAGGATCTTTCTACTATTTCCTCCTATGAATGGGGTGGATTCGGCTATGCTGCTTCGATGCATTCTATYAGGCTATACTACCGTCAACTAGATGGCAGTGTCATTCCTACACTGGCTGGCTGTTGGAGAGTACTTGAGGTAATTTTCTTTGATTTTTATCGCCTTGTTTGCATTTGATTTACCTATGTCGGTTGACCTTGTTAGTTGTTCTTGCAATTTTAGGCTTACGAGTACTTTCCACGCATGGGCTTGGTGCCTAGGCTGGCTCCCCACACACAGCTTGCTCGATGGCCTATGATGATGTAGTGGACACCTCGAGACACTACGTCTTGGACTGGTGGGCTCCAACAGCCGAGGAGGATTCTCCGCCGCCTGAACCCAARTGAGGTGAGTTTCGTCGCCTTTTACTTGTATGTTTTCATTGAATGCTTTGTGATTTTAACCACATCTTGTTGCAGGTGGAGTGGCGTCCATGGAGGCGAGTAGGGAACGTGAGGCCGAGGAGGTTTGGAGTAGCGGCTGAGTTTGCTAGAATGCGGTGTCTTTTCTGGGGACCTCAAGGGCCTGTCTAGTACCTTGGGGAGTGTGTAGTGAGGCAACACAGCTTTTCTGAGCCTGTAGTGCCTCAGGATCCTCCAGTCGCTATGATGGATGAGGATCTGTTGGTCAACATGCTGTCCAACGACTTGAGTCATGGTGAGGCAGTGGAGTACCATCTCCTGCTTGATGACAGGGGTCAAGATGCATATGCGTGTTTCATTGAGGAACGACTAGCCCCCCGGGTTGAGTTAGTTGCCGAGGTATGAGTCTTTCTTATCCAAACCTTTTCTTTTCTTTTGCTTTCTGTTAGTTGTGCACTAACTTTTGGTTAGCTTGTGTATGACTCTAGATAGAGCTGATTTTTTAATGCCGAGCTTTGATTACAACTTGCAAACGCCAACTTGCTAACCATATGCAATGCATGTAATTAAACTTGTTAAGACGACGTCGATCGTCTTGTGTTGTTGTGTATGTTGCGTTGCGTTGTTTGAGACGAATTTTGGCTCATTACTCTTTGAAAATGCGGGGAAGGACCTAGATTGGACCAAGAACTGCGTGCCATCGTGCATGGGAGCAGCTAGAAGGAGCAAAATTGGCCAAAATTAGCTCAAAATGGGCGTAATAGCGCCCAAGCTGGGCGTAATTACGCCCAGAATCGAGCTAATTTTCCCCGAATTTCGATTTTAGGCAAGTTTGTTCGGCCTAAATGCTTATAAATAGGGGTTTATGCATGCCCTAAACATTCATTACAGCCTCCTTACTGCTTAAAAACCTCTCTTACATTGCTTTTAACTTTATTTAATTCATTACATCAAAGAATTTGCAACAAATAAAATGGAGAGAGACTTTGCTAATGCTTTGAATGATGTGCTTTGAAACTTGGATGCTCGTGAAGGGGAGGACCTTACAATGCTGAATTGTGATGTTCTCTTGACTTATACTGCTATAAGCCTATGTGTCCCATTGACGTATTGCTTTCATCTTCGGGACAAGGAAATTGTTCCTTTGCCTAAGGAACTTGGTGTTATTATTGCCTGGCTTGTTGTAAGTCTCCCTTATATCCCTAATATTGATGATCGCGTTGATGACGAATATGACCGATACTTGAGACTTAGTCCAYCTGTTTCACGACGCATAGTGCATGGTCGAGAAATTGACTTGCTTGCTTTAGTTGACTATATTGCTAGCGATGGTTCTTGTCGTAGAATTTACCGTAGACGTGCAATTATGATCTGKTTGTTTGCGCGTTTCTTATTTGTCCATGGCAAGCCGAATGTTGGTCATGCTAGTATTATTTCTATTGTTGAGCAATGTGAGGCTAGTCGTACTCCTATGTCGTTYTGCACGGGGGAGTTATTCATGATGCTCGATGGTCTCATGTGCATGGAGGGGATGCTAAAGGAAACGGTAAGGCTGTTGTTGAAGATAGACCCAAGAGACGCAAATGGGTGAGGAAGCCTAAAGGTGAGAGCTCATGTGCAAAATAGGACAATGTCAAGGAGTAAGAAGCGGAGAGGGAGGAGTGATTTTTTTTCCACAACTCTTGTTTAATTTAATGATTGTTTTATTAATGAGTTAATAAAGTGATTGTCTTGTGAGCCGCTTTTGCATGTAATAAATGAACTTGGAACTTGAAGTTTCCTTTAGTGTCGTAATTGCTCAATTTTAATTACAAGTAGTAATAAATTACAAACTTGCATTGCTTTTTATACATTGTTTTTACTTTGAGCATGTTGAAGAAAACTTCGTCCAATTYCCGCTTGACCGTTGTTCACTTGCTAATCCCAAAACAAGTAGGGCACTTGTTATTGTGGCTGAGCCCCGGGTCGAGGCTGCCTACGTATCCCATAAGGAATCAGGCCATCCGTAGTTCTGATACATAGTGCTATTGTGTTGCCGAGACGCGGTGCGCATGTATTCCTTAGACGTAGTATTTCTTGAGCTGGTCTATGTTGGTGAGGGTGTAGAAATTATCACCATTTGTGTCCATTAGTTGAATTGCCTCTTTTGGTAAGATCTTCTTGACAATGTAGGGACCTACCAAATTAGGACGAAACTTGCCTCGAGGATCTAGGACTTTTTTGCGAAGTGCTTTAAGAACTAAATCGCCTTCTTTGATGCCTCGTGATTTGACTCGTTGATTGAAATACCGTTCTACCCTATTTTGGTATGCTTGCACATGATGCAAGGCTGCTAGTCGTTTTTCGTCGAGCAAAGCTAACTCGTCGAATCTCGCCCTTACCCATTCTGCTTCTAGGAGTTTGCTTTCTAGGGCGATGCGTWGAAGGGATCTCTAGTTCTATTGGTTGAACAACTTCGACACCATAGACCAGTGAGAACGAAGTAGCTCCCGTTGAAGTGCAAATAGAAGTCCTGTAACCCCATAGAGTGAAGTGTAGCTTTTGCGGCCAATCTCGATAATTCTCTGTCATCTTAGAGATAATTGTTTTGAGATTTTTGTTAGCTGCTTCAATTGCCCTATTTGCTTGTGGTCTGTATGGTGATGATTTGTGGAGCTAAATCTTATTTTTGGCAATCAGATCTGCACATTCTACTTCAAAGTGGGTGTCGTTGTCACTAATGATTTCGTCAGGGACCTTATAGCGACAGATAAAGTTGTTTTCTATGAATTTTGCCATGTGCTTAGCCTAGAGGTTAGCATATGACACTGCTTCGACCCACTTTGTGAAGTAATCTATGGCCACTAGTATGAATTCATGACCTCCTTGCCCGGGCGGCGTAATCTTCCCAATAATGTTTATTCCCCATGTAGTGAAAGACCACGGAGAGACAAATGTGGATAGGAGAGATAGAGGAACATGATGTGCATTGGAGTATTTTTGGCAGGTGTCGCATGTACGGACGTATTGCATGCAATCCCTTTTTATGGTGGTCTAGTAATACCCCAACTTGATGATCTTGGAGGCTAGAAGCCTGCTATTCATGTGGGTGCCACAAATTCTGTCATGGACGTGCTCCATGACTGTTTTGCTTCCTTGTTGAGTGATGTAAAGTAGGTGGTGACCATTGTAGTGGCACTTGTAGAGTTCTCCGCCTTGTAGTAAGTACTGAGATGTGAGATGCCTCAAAGCTCTTTGTTGCGTTTTTGTTGCATTAGAAAGGTATTTGCCAGTTTCTAGGTAGTCRTTGATGTCTTTGTACCACGGCTCTTCTGGATCGAGGTTGGGCACCTCATTTGTTTCGTCTAAAGTGTAGACGTATGCTTGTTCTTGTCTTCGTTCAAGGACTAAAGGCATATGAGTCACTGAATTCCGAATTCGCACCATGGATGCGAGCTTTGCCAGTGCATCTGRAAATGGGTTGTCTTTGCATTACAGGTAGGTTTATTTGACTTCGTCCACCTGGAATGCAATGTTCTCAAGATAGGACTGATATGGAGCAAGGTTTTCACTTCGTACCTTCCATCGTCCTTAAATTTGGTTTATGATGAGTGAGGAATCACCATATACCCGTAATCTTTTAACGTTAAGTGCAACGACAGCTTGCGAACGATAGTGCAATCAAAAAGGAAACACCCACGAGCCTGGACAAATATCCATTGCGAYCTTGAAAAGTTAAACTTTGACGTTCACCAATAATGTGACAACAATGCAGCAGAGTACGTAACATTTATTCTAGGTTTTCAAGCCGCAATATTGAATTATTGTAGTCCTTGGAAGAACCTCCTTAGTGCAAGGGTATGTCATTCGCGGTCCTTTGACTTAACGATCATGTCATTGACATAAATTTCTACTTCTTTGTGTATCATGTCAAGAAGCAGAGCAGTGGCAGCTCGTTGGTATGTGGCGCCTGCATATTTGAGACCAAAAGGCATCATAGTGTAACAGTATATCCCCCCACGGAGTGATGAAGGTTGTCTTTTGCATGTCTTCTTCGGCCATTTTAACTTGATTATACCTCCATACCCATCCATGAATAAGAGTAAGGCATGATCTGCTGTGTTGTCTACGAGAACGTCTATGTGTGGCAGAGAGAAGTCGTCTTTTGGACTTGCTTTGTTTAAGTCARGAAAATCTACACACATTCGAACTCGTCCATCTTTCTTAGGTATTGGAACCACATTTGCTATCCATTGAGGGTAATTGACGACTTTAATGAAGCCTGCATTGTGTTGTTTGATGACTTCTTACCGAATGTTAAGAGCAACATCCGGTTTCATGCGACGGAGCTTTTGTTTGACTGGCTTAGCCCCCTCTATGAGCGGAATTTTGTGCTATGCGATGTCTGGATCAATCCCAGGCATGTCTTCATAGGACCAAAAAAAAACATCCTAGAACTCTTTTAGTGTTGCAACCAGTTCATCCCTTTCTTGCGGACTCAGAGTTAGACCGATCTGTATCTCTCGCGGTGTATCATTGTCGAAGATGTCTAACTTTTCATTTTGCTCGATGACGGAAGTTTTCTTTTCGTGCTCTTCCGTTGCCTTTATTAACTCATTGTTGTTTTGTTTGTTTTCGAGTTGTGAATTAAAGCAATCATAAGGAGGAAAAGAGGGGTAAGCAGAAAGGAGCATGTTATTAAACTCTGAAGAGAGTACAGATAAGTTTGTCTCTAAAGAGACTTGATTGACATGGGAGAGGGGGATACTAGGCTCCTTGATAGACTTAGGAGGACACTCCCTAGGACTAGTTATCCTAGCTTCTATGACACTAGACTCATACGCAGTCTTAAATTCAGGATCCTCGAGCATTGGTCATTCGCCCGTGGTGCACTTGATGACCTTTCCTCTTGGAGTAGCGATCTTCACGGTTTGTCGTRTCTCAGTTGCTTCTTCTTGGTAGCATAGTGCATGCTGGGGATGAACCATTGAGGGGTTCTGAAGGAGTGAACTGCGTGAGCCACATGAGCCATAATTTTGATGAGGTGGACCCATCTGGATCAAGGAAAAGGCCCTTGGCTTTCCACAGGTTCAAGTATCAAGAAGGCTAGAACTCCAGGCAAATTTAGCTATTTCTTTCTTCCATTTGCGGCTGACGCACATGCCTCTAGCTAGGGACTGTATATTGCAGCGTTCCCATATTTGGTGGAGTAGATCTCTAGGAAGGTCGTCTAAAGTCGGCCCGGTGTTACTAGACTTATCCATTTCTTCCTCTAGTGAAGGGCATTGAACTGGTGCGATGTTGAGAGAGTTTATGGTTGGTTCAACCGTAGTGAGAGTGATGAAGACAGAGGGGTCGAAAGCAATTTCCCCTTCTTCAAGCATGAGCACTCCTAGTGGACTCTTCTGAGTATTTGGCTTCTTAGCCCAAGGAGGGAGAGGAAGCCTGCCATCATCAATCATGTCTTGTAGATAATCCTTAAGGGTGATGCAATCATCAAGGTCATGGCCATTGTCACGGTGATACTTGCAGTACTTGTTTGCATCCCACCTTGCGGACCTTTCCTCCACATGAGGATCAGAGATAGGCCCAATCGGGGATATCCAACCTTGACTGGAGAGCCTTTCAAATGTTTGGGTTTGAGTCATCCCAAGCAGAGTGTAAGTGCGCTTGCGGCGGAAGCGCGGCCTGCCACCATTGCCATTGTCGTTGCCATTGTTATTGTCATTGTTGTTACACCCTTAGAGTTAGATGCATTCTTATTTTTTATGTAGGTTCCTTTGTTCTTGGAGTTTTCTTTGATAAGATCATCATCAATCTCAATGCCGATGTAGTAGACCTTGTCAAAAGTTCCCAAATCTAGGTAGCGAAGGTGGTTGCGGTATTTCYGGAGCAAGTTGTTGATGAAGATTTTCACCGACTCCATTTCTAAAATAGGATTCACCATTTGAGCAGCCACTTCCTTCCAACGAGCAAGGTAAACGGTGAATCCTTCCTTTTCATCTTGTTTGATGATTTCAAGTTCCCTAAGAGAGGTGGAAACCTGGATGTTTGATAAGTGCCAAAAATGGTCACATTTAGGCACTTAATTCTTCCTTATTTTGTCCATTTTGTGTGTTTTCGATATCATTTCACTAACCTTTTGGTTAAATTTCCACTTTGTTTAGTTTTGCAAAGCTTTGTTAGTTTTTAGTGGTTTTTATAGGTTTTTCTTTAGTTTTCTCTCCTTTTCTATCTTTATACACTCAATTACAAGCCTGGTGAGTATTTTGCAAGTTGCCTAGATGTTCACATGTTGGTTTTAAGCTTTCCAACTTGTTGGTTTGTTTGTGGTTATTTTGGTTGAGCCTTAAGGCACTTGAACGTTTGCTCTAACATCTTCTTCGAGCCATATCTTTTTGTATGCTTTGAATTGMAAAGTAGACACTGAGGGCTTTCCAACGGTATATTACAAGGTGCAATCCGATCACCAAGCAAGAAGTTATGGTCATTCGAAGTTGAGCAGTTCAGCTAGTATGTTGCACGCGTGTCCCACTTTTGCCCGCGTGTGTTTGCACGCGCTTGCAGGAAGGCCTCTACTTCCAGAATGGTTTTTAGGAACGGCCGCGCCTCTTGGGGTTTGTACGCGTGTCCCAAGGTCGCACGCGCCTCTGCCTGCGCGTGGTCATCTGCGCCTGCACAACTTCCCTTCTTTCCAGAACCATTTTAGGCGCGGACGCGCATCATTGGCTACCACGCGTATTCCCACGCGCCTCCTGGGCTCGCACGCGCATCCGCACGCGCCCCCCTTGCTCGCGCCTGCAGAAGAGTTTTACGCGCGTCCGCACATCCCTGCCCTACACGTGCGTCTGCACGCGCGTCCACGTGTCACTCATGGACYTTGACTTCTGCATGTTGACTTGACTTGGAGGAAGCTATGAAACACATGTGTAAATTAGTAATGGCAAACTTGTAAATAGATGAGCTTGTATTTTGGGCTTTGTATATATAGTTTAAGGAGAGACAAACTAAGTTATAATTAGAGTAAGAATTAGAACATAGCATAGAATAAAGAGTAGATTTCAGAATTTCTTTTCATCTTCTTCTTCTTCTTCCTTCAATCCACCATTAGAGAGTAGCTTCAAGTTCTTCATTTTGCCTTAGTTTTCTCATTTCTTGCTCAAATCTTACAATTCTCATATGCTTTTGACCTAAAATTTTGAGGTAATTCCATTTCTTTACGTAGACTTCAATTTTATTGTTGTTTGCTCTTAGTTTTGTATGATTTTCGTTTTTGCAAATTTTTGTGGGTATTGTTGATGCTTGTGCTTTTGAATTCTTTTTCTTCTAGTTTGTTTCCCCTTGTGTTTGTGAAGGTTTTGGTTATAGTTTTGCTTGGTTTGGAATAGTTTTGAGTAGTTTTCTTTGATACCCTTTTGTTGTTTTAATTCCTTGCTTTAATGGCTTCTTGTTCATGCTTATCCTTTGTTTTTCTTGCTATTCAAGTTGAAATCATGATGTGTGAGTAGTGTAGTAGCTTAGGAGAGCTAGTTGTCCCTTCTATAATCTTTACAATGCCAAGATGATATAATTTGTTCTCTCCAATCACCATGTGTCCCTTGAATTGTGATTTCTCAAGCCTTATTGCTTTGGATTTGGCCACCCATTGTTTGTGAGGTGAGAGGTGCTTGATTTGACCTCTTGCAAGGGATTGTGGGGTTTGACTTGGGCATTGGTTTGATTCTTGATTGCTCAATTCTAGTAAGAGCTTGAGAGTACTTAGGTTTGAACTTGGATTGAGAGGGTTAATTGACTTGGGAGATGATGTTAATCATATTTCCAAACCGTGACTACAATCACCCTTTTTGTTGGAGATGAACACACTCTTTGATTGGCATTTCCCTTAACTATAGAAGGTGACACTAGTTACTCCTAGGTGTTTAGAGTAATTGTTTTCCCAAAGCTTATTTCAAGAGTTTGCATTAGCTAGTCTTAATTCATTTTCCCCCTTTCAAAGTATGTTTACTTCCCAAGCTAGTGCAGTTAGGATTTAGACACTTTTTGTTACCTTCCCAGAGGATCGACCCCTTACTTACTACTATATTTAGGTATAGTTAGTAGTATCGGATTATAAATTGTATTTTGAGAGCATCCGATTAGGTTTTAACTCAACGACCCTAGCCGGAGCCCTTCATTGTTGCTGTGGTATCGCGTCTTGAATGCCTGAGTGATGTCATCCCAAGTGGCAACATCCTTGTCACGAAGTGAAAAGAACCACTTTTGACAGATTGGATCGAGCGACATGGGAAAAACCTTAGGGAATAAGGCAGCATCAATGCCCTTGATAGCCATGGTGTCCCTAAACCCTTTGAGGTGGAATCTAGGATCGTCAGTTGGCTTGAACTTTGGCAAGTCCGCAATAGAGAATTTCTCAGGGATCTTAGCTGAAATGTCCTCGAGTTCTGGTGTCTCAAAGTAGGCATTCGTGTTGGTTGCCTTCAGGACCATCTTTTCTAGGTTCTTAGGAGTGACCTCGGATGCCTTAGCTTGCTCAAGTGCAGCAAGCTTGGCTTGCAAGGTATCAATGGTGGCTTGCACCTGGGCCATGGTGTCGTTTTCTTCTCCCATTGAATGAGGTGTGGATTGTCCTGTATCTTCGGTGTCTGTCATACTAGTGAAAGAGAGCCTTGATTTCGGAATAGGCGTTGAAGTGATCGGTTGTTGGCGTGTTCGAGCTCAGCCCTATCCTGTTTTCACATGGACCAAAAGTTAAGTTCCATGTCGAATCAACTTGTGATGCAATTCATGTCTTAGGGGTGATCATTCCCTTGCCTATTGACTAACTAAAAAATGTATAAAGTGCATGAACATCGGAAATTTGCCTTTCGCCTTTTATTTTCATTTTTCACCTCTTATTTGTCATTGTTTTTTTTTTTTGTTTTTTTTTTRTTTTTGCTTTTRTTTRTTTTCTGTTTTTGTGAAAAGGCAAAGTTCAAAAGTCCGACATCCGTTTACAATTGTATGACTCAACAAAGACGCGACGCCTGATGATTCTAGTTTATAACCACTTCGACATTACAACGCCTAAGGAATGATCACCTTGCTATATGAGGACTGTTACATGACTCGATGACTTGTTTGTTATGTATGCAAAGCTAGGGTCCTTAGTCTAAAAGCACGTAGCACGTTGTAACGCTAGCATGAACCCTATATGAAAAKGAAAAACAAAAGTCCAGCCACCTAGAGTCAATTGCTACGTTATCGAACAGGCAAGTCCGGGTGTCCAAAAGGGTCCCATGACTAGGCTCAGAACGATCCTTAACACATCCATCCCGGTCTTGTCTCAAGTGTAGAACACACTTATACGAGATGAGATGCCTAGAAAACGAAAACTCGGTGCCAATAACKTAAGTTCCATGGAATGCGGGATGGCTAAAACACAACGCCGTCATAACGACGCTGAAGTCACATAACAATTCGAGTATTGCCCACACATCACTAAAGGTAATAGCTTTATTGAAATTTCCTAGTGAAGTCGCCAAAAAACTGTACGGGCAGCGGGGCGTCACCAAGACGAACTGGGTCCGATCCCTCTGCTCTGGGGGGTACAATTTAAGGGCGGCTCGGTTTGTTTGCTAGAATTGAATTCTTACTTTTGCATATTGTGAGTATCCCTAGAGTTGTGTGTTTATACTCGAAATGAGTAAAGGAAGTCAACACCGCACTTCTTTTGGGAAGCTACGAAACCCGTTTTAAGGCTTGCCTATAATTACAGAAAGCAAGGCGAAGGACTCCATGTCTGTTAGTGCACCAAAGGTCTGGATTAGGGGACAAGGGTAAGGGTGAAGTAGTGCACAGCACCCCCCGCATCTAGCGGCCTCGGCTCGGTTATTGCGAGTTCATTGTCCGAAAGACAACAACAAACAGTTTTCCGTTTTAAATCCTAAGCATGAAAAGTTACACAACAAGAAAATTGGCTTCGGCCGACCACGATTACCGACCGATTATCGGTCGGAAACAGGGGTTACCGACCGATAATCGGTCGGTAATCGTTGTCGGAAATACATTCGTCGGTAATCCAAAAATTACCGACCGATAATCGGTCGGTAAGGGTTTACCGACCGATTACCGACCGATCACCGACCGATAACATCCGACCATTTTTTGGAGGGAAAAATTGGATTACCGACCGATAGATCGGTCGGTATACCGACCGATTTTCAAATCGGTCGGTATACCGACCGACAAATCAGTCGGTAAACCAATTTTTCCCTCCATTTGTTGGAGGGACAATGGAGTGGTTACCGACCGATAGGTCGGTCGGTATACCGACCGATTTTCAAATCGGTCGGTATACCGACCGACCTATCGGTCGGTAATCACCCCATACTATTTTTTTTATTTAAAAATTCTCCATTACCGACCGAAATTCGGTCGGTAAATTTAATTTTGCGCCAAAAAAATTGTTACCGACCGCTAGTCGGTCGGTAATTTCATAGGATGAACAAAAAAAAAGAATACAGCAGTCCGCCATCCATCTACTGCCTGGTTCCATTCCCAAATTTACGGAGGGAATATTATACATTCATCAGATCATTCATAACAGTACAATTAGAATTTAGAAAACATGTTTTAACTCTTTACTCTTACATAGAATAATTATTAATTATTATTGTTTTATTGAGCAAAGTAAACAGGCATCTTCAGCGCTGAACACAACCTGGCCCACAGCAGCTCCAGGAGACGCGGGCAGTCCAGTTGCAATCACTTGACCTTTGTATGCAGACGGGTCTTCAAACTGATGCATAAACCACCAAGCATCAAAATCACATACAAAGTACATGAAAGGGTGGTTTCTCTATGAAACTTCTTGAAAATGATCGTGCAGAAATGTGAAACGATACTCATCACTATGCATTGAAAATCATCTCTCAATACAATTACCCCCACTCAATACAATCAAATTAAGAAATAGACTTGGATGCATTGATTTAATCAGCTCTCCAACTGCAGGGACTTGTAAAGTCCAGTGCACCAATTCGTCCCAGTAGCCAGAAGAGCATTTCTCACATACAACAATTACCTCCATCCTTAATTCTTTTGAAATAATGTCAGAAAGACAGCTCTTTAATGAGATATAATGTGGCCCAATATACCCTCAATCTGTAACAAATATACATACATAGGTTGACATAACATGCTGTTTCTAGAGAACTCAAAATGGAAGTCTTATCCTTGATTTTAGCAAAGTTAAAAAGTTAAAGGTAAATGAAAATGAGAAAGAGAATATGGAAATAAATGACTAAAGAGAACATGCTTGCATCCCCAGTTTATCCTGGCATCGACGCACCCGTTAGTAATTCAAGCATCACTCTGAAGTCTGAACTCCAACATTCCTAATTCTCATTCTCCAATTTTCTCTAGACAAGCACCCTGTGACTGATTTGAAAATGCACACATGACATTAGGAGTGGTAAAATACCGATTAGAGGACGGGAGTTTTTTAGGACAAGGTGTTCATGGTGAAGTCAATTTATCAATGATGGTGTTATATATAAATGAAGTTGTCAGTGTTTTGTTGTATTTACACATTTGCATATCAGTCTTCTTTTACATGATAAATTCATTAAAATGTGTTTCAAGACAATCCCATCAGAACAAACTCATCGAGAATGAAACGATATAGCTAGAAAATGTTTTTATAGAACATACCCAAGCAAGTGATGCCTCCAACAATGTCCCAACAGTCCAAAAGGCTGAAAAAACAGACATCCAGGTACCTCTTGTGGGTGCAGGAATGAATTCCAATAGCCAGGATGACAGAACAGGTCCTCCTCCCAAACCAAGACCAACAAAGCAACGAAATATAATCAGTGTTGTATAGTTTGGAGCAAGAGCACTACAAAATCCAGCCGTAGATGTAATAATTGCAGTTATGAAGAATCCATTCCTGGAAATTTAAAAACCAAAAAAGGAAATCAAAGAACTAAATCAGCATGTTAATATCATAATATGTATGGGAATAAATCAAGGTATGGCACAACTTTTTTTTATCAGATTTTCAGGTTTTCATGATTCAAAAGGAAAAAAATAAGCAAAACAACAGCGTTAGAGCATATAAAAACAGCATAGAACTCCCTCCATTCCACAACTATCTCCCTGTGTACAATCCTAAAATATCTCAAAATTATCTTCTGCTTACATAGGAATTAATAAAATAATTTTATAATAGAACACAACTAGTGTCTACTTCTTTCATTTTAAAGAAGCACAATATGAGTCATGACACTATCACACTACCAGATAGATTAACATGGATTAAGAGTTTAAAATTTTCCATTAATTTCTTTAATGAGCTATTTTTTTGAGCGCCTCAACAGGAATGGTTGATCCAGGTTTGATCAAGTAAAACTCTATGCTCACAAAATAAGTTTCCTTTAAAGAAAACGTGTTGTAAACTTATAAGTCAAATAGCTTCGAAGACAACAGAATCAATAGACAGTTTTATACAAAGATCTCACCTCCGCCCAAACTTATCTGAAACAATACCCCATGAATATGCTCCAACCAGCATGCCAGCAAATACCACAGTAGTTATCAAACTTTCTTTATTTGAAGAAAGGCCCCACTCAACCTGAACAGCCGGTCCAATAAAGGAGAGAAGCATCATCTCCATTGCTTCTGCAATCCAACCCATTCCAGCATAAGCTAGAAGATAAATTTGAAATTTCCCAAAGCCCGTGGAAATAAGGGCATCATCAACTGTGAACTCCTGAGCTTCATCCCCCATCTGCAGGAGCAAACAACAATTACATATTCAGTTGACTTTGATTCTTAAAAAACCCAATAACAGTAAATCATTTCATAGACAACACTATCTGCAAATAGGATCGCGGACTATATGCATTAAAACAAACAAGTAATAGCTTTAGAGTCTTCCACAGATTCACATTCGCTCATCAAACATCGAATTAACTGGTTGACTAAAATTTTCATATAACATCAGCCATCCAAGTTCAAAGCATCAAACTTATTTTTACTTGAAAGGTTTTTTATAATTATACCATGCCTTATCGTAAACAACCTTCAACTTAAGACAGGTTGATCGCCTATGCTCAAAGATTGGGCTTTAAACCTAACCACTTCTCTGTCATAGGAAAAGCACTACCCTCATTCTATAGTGTTATGTGTTCAAAACTTGCATTAGAACATCATTTCACAACACTTTACTCCTGGTCAATGGCAAAGGCAGGTCACCCGGGTCTCGGGAAATCAAGGTATAGACAACTTTACCCCCTTAACCTGATGTAAGAGATGGTGTGACTTCTCTAATACAAGAATCTCTAAATCTTACTTATGAACAATGTGCATCAAACCATGTAAGAGTATCTATATCATCTAAATTATAACTAGGGAAACTAATTCAAGGCCTCCAAAGCAGGTCAACTGCATCAGTAAGCAAAGAAATCAATATTTGTTATGATTTGTTACCCTCAATCTGTAACAAATATACATACATAGGTTGACATAACATGCTGTTTCTAGAAAACTCAAAATGGAAGTCTTATCCTTGATTTTAGCAAAGTTAAAGGTAAATGAAAATGAGAAAGAGAATATGGAAATAAATGACTAAAGAGAACATGCTTGCATCCCCAGTTTATCCTGGCATCGACGCACCCGTTAGTAATTCAAGCATCACTCTGAAGTCTGAACTCCAATTTTCTCTAGACAGGCACCCTTTGACTGATTTGAAAATGCACACATGACATTAGGAGTAGTAAAATACCGATTAGAGGAAGGGAGTTTTTTAGGACAAGGTGTTCATGGTGAAGTCAATTTATCAATGATGGTGTTATATATAAATGAAGTTGCCAGTGTTTTGTTGTATATTTACACATTTGCATATCAGTCTTCTTTTAAATGATAAATTCATTAAATTGTGTTTCAAGACAATCCCATCAGAACAAACTCATCGAGAATGAAACGATATAGCTAGAAAATGTTTGTATAGAACATACCCAAGCAAGTGATGCCTCCAACAATGTCCCAACAGTCCAAAAGGCTGAAAAAACAGACATCCAGGTACCTCTTGTGGGTGCAGGAATGAATTCCAATAGCCAGGATGACAGAACAGGTCCTCCTCCCAAACCAAGACCAACAAAGCAACGAAATATAATCAGTGTTGTATAGTTTGGAGCAAGAGCACTACAAAATCCAGCCGTAGATGTAATAATTGCAGTTATGAAGAATCCATTCCTGGAAATTTAAAAACCAAAAAAGGAAATCAAAGAACTAAATCAACATGTTAATATCATAATATGTATGGGAATAAATCAAGGTATGGCACGACTTTTTTTTTGTCAGATTTTCAGGTTTTCATGACTCAAAAGGGAAAAAAAATAAGCAAAACAACAGCGTTAGAGCGTATAAAAACAGCGTTCGATGATTATCAAGGTATAGAATAAATCAACATGTTAATATCATAATATGATCGATTGGCGGAAGTAGACGAATCGGAAGTTGACGGGTGACGAATTAGGGTTCGAAAAAGATGAGTGACCGTGTGCAAGTATTAACCATTATTAATGCTCACAGGGGAAGTAACCTACTGGTTTTCTTGCTAACCTTTTCCACTTAAATTATTGTCGATTTTTGAGTGACCACAGTCCTTACAACTAAAACAATCACACTTACAGCTACAACTACAATAGATCTTCACATGTCATCATCCAAATAACTCATACAAAACCATCAAATTTCTAATTACTTTCTCATGCTTAAAAACTCCTTAACAAATCTGATAACTGATGAAGATTAACTATTCAAAATCTTTATAAGCATAGTTAGAAACTTTCGGAATCATACAAACCTTCATAAGCAAAGTGATTATGCTCAAAGCTAATTTTCAATTTTCAAGTTCCATAAAAACCACATATAAGGTCATAAAACCAAAACTCAAAATCCAGTTCATATAACAAACCCATTAAACCCCACACTGTATGTATTTGAAGCTGAAATAACATAAACACGACACGAAACATCGAAGTCAAGTGATCATCCGTGTACTCTTGTCAATATAAAAAGTGATCCCACATTGAAATCACATTCCCTAAAACAAGCCCATATTCACTCATAACACACATACGAACAGTAATACATTGAAAGGTACTAGGTTAGAATACGTACCAAAATAGAGCAGTTGCAATAATTCCCCCAAAAACTTTTCAGTTTGCACACCTTACAAACTGGGTACCTAAAACACATCAAACAAGCCCAATTAAAAACAAGAATACTTAAAATTGTACTCGAGAACGATAAGAACCAGATTATTAAACCCTTGTAGAATCCAATATTCGGAACCTAAAACATAGTTTACAGAACACGAAATCAAAACCCTTGAATTCGTAATCAAAACCGCAATAAAAGCACGAATTGAGACCCTAATATAAACCCTAAAGTATGATTAAATAAATCTAAAAAATTAGGGTTCATAAAATCGGGAAAAAATAAAGAGAAAAAGAAAAAGGAAATTAGGGAAAAGAAAAAGGGTCGCACCAAAGGCGAAAGCACCAGAGAAGGGTGCAGTTGGGAGAGGAAAGCAGTAGCAGTTGGAAGAGCGAAAAGCGACGGAAATGGGAGAAACCCTAGGATGCCGAGAAAGCGCCGGAAAGAGGGAGTACGAAGGAGAAAGAAGAGATAATTTGAGAATGAAAACGGAGTTACGTGAGGGAATGAGAGAGAGAGAGAGAGAGAGAGAGAGGAGAGAGAATTTGGAGAATTGAATTGAACGATGGCTGCGGCCGCGGTGGTGGCGAGATGAGGGAGATCGATGGAGTAAGAGAGATAATAGGGTGGTGAAGAGAGAGAGTAAGAGATAATGGTGAGGAGAGAGAGAGTTAAGGATAAGGTAGGGTGAGGACAGAGAGTGTTCTCAAAGAAAGAGTGTTCTCAAAGAAATTTTTTATAATTTAAAAAAAACCTTTACCGACCGAACAATCGGTCGGTACACCGACTGATTTTTAGATCGGTCGGTAAATGCTTTGATTTTTTTTTTAGAAACAAAGAGGGCAGGGGTTAAAATCCCAAAAACTCACCGACCGATTTCTAAATCGGTCGGTGTACCGACCGAATATTCGGTCGGTAATTTTTTGGGAATTGTTTTTTTTTAAAGTTAAAAATGCGGATGGGGGTTTATATAATTCAAAGGATTTACCGACCGATTATTCGGTCGGTACACCGACCGATTTTGTAATCGGTCGGTAATACCGACCGAATAAACGGTCGGTAAATTACACCGACCAATTGCGGTCGGTGTCGGTCGGTAATACCGACCGATTTTTTTTCGGTCGATAATTTCGGTCGGCCTTATACGAAATTCTTGTAGTGTTACTAGGCGGGTTGTTTAACAYAATACTATGCAAATAGTGTCTAGTTTGTTGTGGCATGTATTGTTAATTCCGTATTCTGGGATCCTAATGCCGGTTGTCCATAGTTATCTTATTAGGCGTGAAACACGAAATTTGTAGTTCTTTGTTAAAGAATATTATAGTTGTGAGACAATCATGCAAGCAATCGTACGAGGAATTTAAAGTTCTTACTTAAGGTTGCTTTAATTTTAATTGCCGAATCGTTTGTTAATCAATATTACATGCAAATTACGCAGAAAAATCGAATTTCTAAACAAGCATGCAAAAGGGGCTTCAGAATTGAGACGTTGGCCTAAAACCTACCTCGCAACACGATGTCGAAGACCAAGGACGCAGCTTCGGACCCTTAGGAACCCTTGTCGAACCTTTAGAACCCTTGAAAACCTCCTAGATCTATTGCAAAAGAACCTTTGAATGTGTTTTTATGTGTTTGAATCGTGTTTGAATGTGTTTGAGTATATTAGAGTGTGTTTGTGAGAGAGAAAGAGAGAGAGAGAGAGAGAGAGAGAGAGAGAGAGAGAGAGAGAGAGAGAGTTCGTCCAAAGTGAGATCAGCCCCTCAAATGAATGGAAAGACTCCCTATTTATAGGCAAGAGTCGAAAACGACCAAAGTAGGTAATTTTTGGGCGCAATTACACCCAAAACTGGGCGTAATTGCGCCCAGTTTCAGCCTGGATTTCGGCCGATTTTCCTTGCCTCAAATAGAGTGACTGCGATGAAATAATATCMTGATATAATCATACGTGATTTTATATGATTATGGTCGGATATTATTGCAATTGCGACGGATATTATTGCGATATTCGGGATTGCTTTACCTCAAATAGCGAGACTGTAATGAAATAATATCGTAATATAATCATATAAAATATATACGTGATTTTATGCGATTATAATCAATATTATTGCAGTTGCGGCTGATATTATCACGATGCTCAGGATATTTGACTTCCTCGGGARGCGTGTCTCGAGGCAAAATATTCCCAGGATGGCCCGCTTTGCTCGGTTTTGCGTTTTTGCTTATGAAATTCATAAATATTAAACCATAAGTTAAAAAATAATGGAAAAAATATGTAAAAATTCCTTGTGAAAAATATTGTATTGTGCTAAAATTTCGTGAATGTTAGAATTGTTTTCATAATTTAATTAATTATTGCAAAATTAATTAAACTGTTGAAAATTCCGAAAATTGCCAAAATGCTTAGAAATTTTTTTAAAAATTTTAGAAAAATGTTTTAAAATAAGTTGAATTTATTTGATAATTAAAACTTTATTTTTGAGTTGCTAAATACCTGGAAGATGTGTCCGGTGCAAGGGAATCTGCCTTTTTTAGGGCCTATCAGGGTCCTAGCTCTCTCGATTTGACTTGTGTGTTGCGAGGGATGTCTTATCATTGGCCGTTTTGGGCAAGGGACAAATATATGTATCTAGTGGAGTACATGTCAACAACATTGATATAATCTAATGTCGAATAAGAAAAGGCTAAAAGTTTTGTTTTTTTACATTTAAACACAATTTATATTTGACCTTTTATTTGAATGCTCTAGTTATAAGTTGTCCAACCAAACAGTATTAGGTATAGAGATGTCTTACCAAACAGAATTGGGGAGTTGTTCAAAGTTGTAGATGTATGTTATAGTTGGGTATACAGTTGTTCATATCAATTGGCATATTTATATGTTATGTTATGGTACATTTATAGAGTTTTTACCAACTTACCATAAATACAGTAAACAGAACTTGTCATTTGGCAACTAGTTTAACCATGACATTTTATATTGACTTTTGGTTAGTGGCGGACCCATGCTGGAACAAGAGGGGACGATTGTCACCCTATTTTCAAAAAAAAATAGAAAAACTAGGAAAAGGAGACCAGTTATTTAGAATAACCGGTTTCTTAGYTACTGAAGACACCACCGTTTATCAAAACAGGTTTCTTTGCCTTCTTTAGAAATTAAAATAAAACATAAAAGAAACCACTTATATTACTAACAGGTTTCTTTTCCTTGGTCAGGTATTAAAATTAAAGAGCCAAAGAAATCAGTGTTGAAAAAATGCAGGTCCCTTAAATCTTTTAAG
>SNQN01000548.1:41055-81534 GCA_008642245.1 Bassia scoparia
TATTACTAACAGGTTTCTTTTCCTTGGTCAGGTATTAAAATTAAAGAGCCAAAGAAATCAGTGTTGAAAAAATGCAGGTCCCTTAAATCTTTTAAGCGACCACATTTTTAGTATCAGGTTTCTTTTCAATTTTCTATTAATGAATATCAGTAAACAAAAAAAACATTATTAAGAAATACCATTTTTTAGATCAATAAAAAAAATGGTTAAAAAACACCAAATTAAGAATGGACACAATTGCGTGTATAGTAAATTTTTAAAAATTGTTTACCCGATTTTTTAATAATAAATAAATTTAAGTTGAATTATTTAATTTGTCTCCCCATCGACAAATTTCTGGGTCCGCCATTGCTTTTGGTTCAATGTTTGATAAAGAATACAATCAACGAATCTATTTAACAAACTAGGATAACCATAAAGACGGTATTGGCTAAGCTTTAAGTAGCACAAAGCAATGGACGGAAGTTTAAATCTCAATTTTGGGCTGAAGTATATTATACCGTGTAAATAAATCTGTAACAGAAAAAATAGTTGAACCAGTTGTTGCATACTAACACCATTAACAATCATCCCAGTCAATAACCTGCTTGTTGCTCTATTATCTAATTGTGTTTGGATGTAACTTTTTAAGTAGTTTTTAGATTTTTTGAGGTAGAATTTTGCATAATTTCATAAAAAGTAGTCTTTGGTTAGCTAGCGTTCCATGGTAGCTTGTAGTGTTTGAGGTAGAGTTTTGCAAAATCCACTAATGTTAGCTTTTTGGAGTAGATTTTTTCAAATGCTACATTTTTACTCTTTTAATTATCATATTTTTAAAGAAATTTCTTTATATACCTCTGAAATTAGGCCTAATAACTCATATACCCCTGAGGTTTTAGAGTTACCTCACGTACCCCTGAAATTCGAGGATAATAGCTAGAATGCCCTTATTAGTAACAGACGTTAAAATTCTGTTAATTTAACAATAATTATTTCTGGATTGCTAAACGAAGTCCGCTTTTATTGGAATCAAAGATCACATTCCATGTGAACATCCCAATATACCCTTACTCCAAACATGCCCCCTCCCACTCCTACAACACTCCACCACCGCCTTGCCACCTTGCCACCTTGCCTCCTCCGCCTAGCCACCTTTCCTCCTTCGTCCAGCACAGTCACCACCACCCAGCCATAGCCACCCTCACACTTGCATTTCATTAATTAATTTTTATTAAAAAAACATAATACAACTCCAATTACCCACCACCCCAAGGTAGTCAGGCACCACTAGCCCACCACCTTTCCATTGGCACCACCACCTAAGGCAGCCAGCCACCACCAGCCGCACACATCCTCTCTCCCTCTCTCACGCATCATTTAAAAAAAATCAAAGTGGCGCCTTCCATTGGCGGCCCACCCATAGTCGTGGCGCCTGGGTTAGGCGCCACCACCATGGTGGCAGGGCCTAGCCTAGGCGCCACGTCCATGGGTGGGCCGCCAATGGAAGGCGCTACTTTGATTATTTTTTTTTTTTTTTTTTTTTTTTGCTAATGGAACAGTGTAAGAATTCCGGGTACATTTGATGAAGGTCATCTCTTGTTAATATCAACAGCTGCAGGAAAGAATAACCATGATACAAATTTTCTACAATTAATGTCAAAGAATGCATATTACTAAATCTCAATTTTCATCATATTATAGAAATTGAAAGTTTGGTGGTACCTCTTGTATTGGAACAGAGCCACTGAGCGGAAGAATATCGAAGATGTCTCTAAAAGTCATGATTTTCTTCCTTAGCTCCATGAACCTGAGAAAATTATTGTCAATAGTTTCTCCACCCGACTTGTTAGCCAAGCCCTCCATATGATCTTTGGGTTGGGTCGAGGAGGCAAGGCGGTGGTGGAGTGTTGGTGGAGTGTGAGGGGGCATGTTTGGAGTGAGGGCATATTAGAAAGTTCAAACGAAACGTGGACTTTAATTCCAGTAAAAGTGGACTTCGTTTAGTATTTCCCCAATTATTTCCTCCTTCTTCTCCTTCTCTCTCCTCCCTTCTTTTCTAGTTTTTCCTTCTCTGTCCACAACAATAACAACAAACAATTTGCAGTTGTACCATGGAAATGAAGCAGCAAATCAACACAACTAATTTCAATCCTACTCTTCGTTCTCTTTCTTCCTTTTCTTCTAAGACTTGATGGAATCTACATTCTTCTTCTGAATTTTGCTCTTATTACTTTACTTTCTTCTTCTTCTTTTGTTTTCCTCTTCTTAGACATTGTTGCTCTTTCCATTTGTAAATGTAACATTAACAACTAAGCAAGAACAATAGCAGAATTTCGTGGGTTTTTTGTGATTAAATTTTCGCAAGATTGAGTTCAATTTTTGGGTTTTCAGGCAAGATTAGGTTTTTATTCAACCAAGAATAGCAACATGAAAACCATATTTCTTGTGAGTCTCATTTACAGTCTCATTTCGTGGGTTTTTTGAGAGTCTCATTTACAGTCTCATTTCGTGGGTTCTTTGTGAGTCTCATTTACAGTCTCAACACTAATTAAAACATCAAACTTTATTGAAACAACTGTGGCAAAATACCATTACAGGCMTATGATTGCTTGGAAGCCATGGCAGRAGACCTTCGAAGAAAAAAAATGAGAGAAAAAGATAAGAAAAAGACAAACGAATGAAGAATGAATGAATCTTGCAACGGCTATGAAGAGGAGAGGTCAAAATATTAAAAAATCAGGAGCAATTAACGAGGTAATCAGCCATATTAATAGACCTAAGCCAAACTAACAGCAACCTAACAGTAATTAACCTAGGGTGTTACTGTAGCAAATAGGTTATATAATTAATGGTACAGCTTGGATTAGGAAAGAAACAATGATACCATTTGGAATTGGCAATACCTGGGTGGTACCAAATGGAATTTCCCAAGATTTTATAAACATTTGGTTATCATGTAGAAGGGTACTAAAACTCAGGGGTATATTGTAGAAGAAACTTTTTGTAGGGGTATATTTAGAAAACGCGAAACCTCAGGAGTATTTCATAGAAAATCCCAAACAATTATATCCCATCTTTTCTTATTTTAAATAAATCTAGATAACTATATATATATATATATATATATATATATATATATATATATATAGGGTTAGGATCCAATGAGAAGAACCCTTAAAATGAGAAGTGTGAGAAGCAATCTTGGCTCTTAATTTTTAAGATGGACGACTAGGATGTGCATAAGTTTTAAAGTGAATGTGCACGAATTTTCCATGAATGTGCATTTTTTTATGAAAATGCACATTTATGTATAAAAATATGCACATTCACGTATAAAATTATGCACATTTACTTTTTTGGTGAAATAAATCTTGACCCTCCATTCAAAATCTAACTATCAAGATTGCTTCTCACGCTTCTCATTTTAAGGGTTCTTCTCATTTGATCCTAAATCTATATATATATATATATATATATATATATATATATCTGTCTCTTATACACATCTAGATTTATACCTTTATCTTTAAACCATTAAATCATATTAATATTTCTTCTCTCACCGTATCTAAAAAAACAAAAATCTATTAGAAAACCAACAACTATATCTTATGTTTCTATTAAATCAACAACTTGTATATAAAAGTTAAATTTATAAGAATTATATAGCATGAATAAAAAAAAATATATGTGAGACATAACAACTGTTATCCTATCTTATTACAATTTAACTTTGTCTAAAAATTTAAATACTGTACTATAAAATACAGTAGTTTATTTTGAAACTGTGAGAATAATCTAGTACTAGACTAATTAGAAACTCATACTTGACAGTAGACACTAGACAGTTGCAATGCTTGACAGTTGACACAGATATAACTCAATCGCCCTGCAGCTCTTGAATGATCTCCAGCAACTCATTACGCATATTGACCTCAACAGAATCATCAACATGCTTCTGGATTGCTGAAAGCACATCACTGTTATTATGTTCAAGTGAACAACATTGAGAGATTGCCCTAGCAATGGCCAAGACATAGAGACCACAATCATATCCGTTGGATTGCTGCGGGGTCTTGCCTTCGATGAAGGTGGGCAAAGCTGAAGGAGAGGCCCCAGTAGCAGCAACAGATTCAGGTTTTGTGCCTCCAAGAGGTTTTGATGCAGACTGCACGCCTTTCTTCTTGTTCCTCTGTTTCTTAAGTGAAGAAGATGAGGTTTTTGGCCTTGACACTATACCACCTGGCCCCATGTATTCCTTGACGGCATCATACAGTTTCATGGCATGAAAGTTGTTCACACCCTCCATGCTGTCATAATGCTGAAATGAATTCTTCGACCTATCATACACCAAGATGCTCCAATGCGTTCCACTATCTCCCCCACCAAAAACATCAATGTCATTTACAACAAAAAGAACAAGCCTCTTGCTATCTAGCTTGCAAGACTCAGCAAATTCTTCAACAAACTTATCATCCTCGCAATTTGCAAGACAGACAGATATCCAAGGTTGGACAAACAGGATGTCATCAGTTTTACTGGAAGAGAACAGGTAACTTAGGTAAAATGTAATGATTTGATCATTGAGGAAGCACGAATGTCTTAGAGTATCCAGATCTGAAGATCGCAAAACAACATCTCCGTACTTCAAAACTTGTTTGTCTCCCAWGTCTGTAAGAAAATTATTACATGAACTTCAATCAAACTTCCAAACATGACAATCATGAGAATGACGAAGCTACCAGTAGTCATAACTAGTTACAGAATACATATGTTATCAAACTTATCATATATTCTTAAGCTGCAAATTGAAGTACTCTAGTTGCAAAAGTTGCAAAGTAGATATTCAAAGCAACTGCTGTCAAGTCTTTCTCTTAATTAAGTTTTGATTAAAGGCAGCATTTAATGCTTAGTAAAAACTGCTGTAATGAAAACTTGAAAAGTATAGAACAAAAATTTGAAGATCAATCCAAACCCAAATTCCAATTGTTTCCAACGGAAAAATATACCGAAAGTAAGGTATATAACTCCTTAAGCTAAGAACCCTAATTGCACACACAGATTACCATAAAATCATGTTGCAAACTGAATTGTACACAAAGTGGATATAAAATCAGACTTAAAACACATGACAAACACCAATTGTCCATACATAGATATAAGATATGAAAAACCATCCATTGCTTCAAAATTTTCCATTTCATCAATGTGGGTAGAATTAATCTCAAAAGAAAAACAGTATAGAATATACGCAAAAAATTAGCAACTTCACCTAAAAAAGATCAAAGGGTAGAAGGATTTGGATTTGGAACAAATCCATACCACTCAAGATATAAGTTCTATCTAAAGAATTCCAAATCCGCTCTAACAAGATATAGTACTGTGCCATTTTTAACTTCATACCTTATCTCTGCCTCTCGCATTTACACTTAATTTAAGAATTTAATTTCAGAATTTCGTACTCATTATTATGCAGCAGCAACCACCACCACCCAAATTCAGCCCAAAATCACTCAAACCCAAACACCAATAAGGCAATAGCCTCCCAAAACGCAGCACTTAAAATGCCCCAACAATAGAACAGAAAACACAAACAAAAATCCAGCGAAACTCAGGCTTTCAACACAAAATTGAAACAAAACTCAGAATTCCAAAAGAAAATCACACAAAACTCAACCAACATTAGCAAAATAATTCAAACAAAACTCAATATTTGAACAAAATTATAAATACATAAACAATTCTACACAAATTTGGGGGGAACAAGAGGAGAGAAGAAGAAAATACCTTATAAAACCGAAACCCTAACAATGGTAATAAGAGCAACCACACAACAACAATTGCGGTGTCAATTGGGGCCGCAACGCAGCCAAGAAGCGAGAGGAACCGTCGTGCCTTGGCTGTATAACTGTATAAGAAGGGAGGTAGGTCTATTGACTAAAGTCTAGAATGAACAAGGGGGTTTTGGACTTTGGGGAATTCTACACTAATGAAAATTTTTGACTGACCCGTGTTTATAATTTTATTCATCCCGCATCCAAATTACCAAAAATACTTGTTGATAGGCATTACACGACCCTAAATCTAATGTCAAATTCTAGTCTACTAGAGATAATCTCCTCAAAAAATAAAAATATATCTTTTGGCATCCAAAAAAAGTATCCCTTTGATTTAGGTTTAACCGGTTGGTATCTATAAAAATTTGAGTATATAATACGACTTAAAAACTTAAAATATGATACTATGGGAACCATATACAACTTAAAATATGATACGGAGTATTCTTTAATAATATTAATGAACTAACATTAATTTCTAGTATGATGCAATCGTTCATTCCTATTACTATATACTAAAGCAAAAACCAAGTGCCACATGGCCGCGTCCTGGTTAAATTTTTCCCTCCAAAACTTATTTCCTTCATTTATTTAATTTTTTTTTTTTAAAAATAATTTATATAAATATAATTAAATCTATTAGCTAATAAATAATACTCTTTACTACTTAATTCCAGTAAGATTCTCTTATCACGAAATCTATTTATTTTAAGCAAAATTTTACAAAATCATATTTTATTATATCATAATATTATTCTGACGTACTATACAATACATATCTATATCAATAAATTTTATAAAACACATATGATAATCGTAAATCAATTTTATATCACAAAATACTTGAATTTAAATTCTAAAACACGTTGATTATACTCATTCCTTATATATTGAATTATTATTGATTTTCACTACTATGAATAGTATTCGAATTCCTTTATAACATGAATTTATAGTCAATATGACGGAGTACAAAACTACCCCTACACATATTTATTAATTATTTGAAACCTCTTTTCTTTTTTATTTCTTTTTTTTTTTTGTAAATTACATTATATAAATATGAATTAAATCCAATATCTAAATAAAATAATAAATAATGTCTTTACTTTAATTCTAGAGTTTCTACTGTATCAATATATAATTTATAATTATTTACAAAATTGCAATATCAATCAATCTAAATTACGGAGTAACACATTAAACGAAATCTTTTTATTTAAAGCAAAATTAAAGTCATATATTTTATTATATCATAATATTATTATTCCGTACTATACAATACAATATTATCATAATAAATTTTATAAAACACAATTGTAAATTGATTCAGGACCCATGCATGCATGCATGCATGTGGTCTTGGACTATATTATCATGCACGGGTCCTGGAAAATAAATAAGTCAACAAAAAAACAGCCGAAATTTTCTACAAAAAATATAAAACCAAAAGAGTACTTGATAAGCCAAAATTCAAATTCTAAATTGTACATAATAACAAAAATATATCTATCATCTATAATTAAGGAAAATATACACTTCAAAAATAAATAAAATAAAATTAACATAAAGAAAAAAACTGACATTATCTTTATCCGGAAAATAAATAAGTCAACAAAAAAACAGCCGAAATTTTCGATAAAAATAAAATCTAAAAATTGAGATTGAAACAAAAAAATAAAATCAAACAAAAAAACCATCTAAAAATAAAATCAAACAAAAAAACCATCTAAAAGATCGCAAATGAAAATATACATGATATTATATTATTATTATTATTATTATATCGTTTCCTAAAGTCCTAAAAGATGCCAAACTAAAATATACGAGATATCTTTTGAAATAAAAGATAGCAAACTAAAATATATGTGAAAATAATTGATATTATTGCTAAAAGATGGTAAAACAAACATCTTATACGGATTACAAAAACAAAAACCAAATCAATAATATTCACCGATAAAGAAACTATATTAACAAATACTTTTTACATTGTGTATCTTGCTAGAAAAATATTAAGCATTGTAAAAAAAACTCTCATGTACATCATTCTAAGATATCTTTTTATTCCAGGAAAAATATTATGCGGAATATTTAATACTTCAATTCCTCAGTATCAAAAAAAGTGTTACACTTTCAAAATATAAGTGAGACATATTTTATTAAACTATAACACTTTTTTTAATTTGATATGGAGGAAGTACTATTATTTTGTGTTTAACTTTATTTAAGTTTATAGATTTTATATATCATTTTTGGGGTAAATAAGTTGCACAGTTTTTATTTCGTATATATATATTTTTTTAATTTACATAAAGGTCTATAAAATATTTTTTACATATTAAAAATGGGATATAAAAATAGAAAACTTAAATTAGAAATTCTTTCAATTTTTTAAAAAAATCTATAATAAAATTATACGGGTGGACGAGTAGTAGTATTTCCTTTGATATGAATAAACAACAAATTCTACTGTTGACATGCATTTTAAGTTCATTATATTTAATTAGGCTGACACAATAGCTCTGTATATAACATTTTTCTTAAACTACGTTTTAATATAATATTATTCACATATAAAATACAAAAGTTTTCCAGACATATTAATTAGCAATTTTATATCATAATCTATAAAGCTCTTGAGCATAGACTTAGTAAATATCATACATTGCACGGTTCTTGGACTATTATTCTATTATACAATATGTAATACAAACTTTTCCAACAAATATTAGATTGCAAATTTATTTTACTTTTTTGAGGGCTTTTTAAATAAATTTAGTCAATACCGTGCATCGCATGGGCCCTAAACTAGTAAATAGTTTAATATTAATCCCAAGATTAATGTTATTAATCCCAAGTTAAGTGGTTAAATATTAGGCCCAAAACATAATCAATAGTTATATATTAATCCCAAGTTAACTATTAATCCTAAGTTAAATATGAAGTACTAGTTAAATATTAATCCCTAGATATATCATTGATCAATAGTTAAATATTAATTCCAACATATATCTTTAATCAATAGTTAAAAAGACTAATCCTAACTTAAATACGAAGTATTTCAGTTCAGTTCAGTTCAATTCAGCTCTAGTTCAGTCCAAAGAAACAGAGCCTAAGTAGTCGCATGTCTCTTTAAAGATTTAGATCGAGGATGTTTGGCAACCGGCTATTGGTTGTTAGTTGTTGACTGGAGTATTTGGTTGGTTTGACTGACTAGTGGTTGTTGGTTGCTTAATAAAAACATGTTTGACATATTTGGCTGTGGGTTGTTGGCTTTTATGGTGCAAAATTACATTTATAGACATCAACATTTTATTCATTATAATAAATAATAAGTAATAAGTAATAAAATAGTTAATAATTAGTAATTAAAATTAATAATTTGGGATATACAAGGGTAAATAGGTAATTTCAAAAATGAGAAGCTAAAAGCCAACATGAAAAGCTAGTCCTACTAGCTTTTCACTTTTGGCTTAAAATCCAGTCAACAAGCTAATTAAATAATCGATTACTAAACACTTTTTTTTTTTGCTTATTGACCAAATTGACAAGTCAAACCTCAACCCGCAAGTCATTTACCAAACACCCCCTTAATGTCGCATGCAATAGGTCTACTATGATCCCGGGACCATATTTCTCATTATGTTCCCGGGCAAATGTTCGTGTTCAAAAATATAAATGTTCATTTTTCGACATGAACATTTGTATTCGAAAATGAACATTTATTTTTGGAGATGAATATTTGCATCCGAAAATGAACATTTGGAGATTGATATTTGTATTTGAATATGAATATTTCTATTTTTGGACATAAACATTTGTCCGGAACCATAATGAGAAATATGATCCCGAGATCACCTAAGAATTTGTGTTCCATTAGAGGAAACATACTTCATCGAACATTATTCCACGAACCCGACAAAAATTATAAACCCTCTCTTTTTAGACATAAACAAGTTAATTAATGATCACCCATATCATTCACCAAATCCATTTCGCATTCTTGCATTTTTTGTGTTGATACTAGGTTAATTGATCACAAGAATCCATACCTTTTTTTTACAAGAGGAAAAAGGGAAGACAAGTCACCCCAAATAAAGCTAACACAGTGAAAACTCAAAAGAACATTACGAACAGTAAATAAAAGGATCCTAATAGTTCACAAGAATCCATACCAATAACTACATAGTTACGCACTTACGCATATATTAACCTTCCTTATTCAATATAAGTTTTTTTCCCACGTGATGCTTGCAAGTCGTATAAAAGTTATTTTTTCATCAATGTTTAAAATAATTTTTTTCAAGTAGAGATTATATTTTTGTGTTTTTCTTGAATCGATATCTTGTGTACAAATTATGTGGGGTAAATTTTTTATATTAGATATACAAGTACAACTATTAAGTATCTATAAATTTGAAAGAGTTGAGTTGTATAATGAAATTAATGAATAATAATAAGGAATATTTTAAGTACTTGTATTAAAAAATAAATTTCTTTTTTTTAAAGAAAACCAGTGCATGTAATTTAATTTAGGGACAAAGAGTATAAAAGAACACATGGAGGCATGGAGCAATATCATTAGGAATTACACCAAATATGCTCGTGAATTTGACGCACTACTTTAGCTAAATAATGAGCTACGTACAAAATTCCCTACACGTTTAATGTGAGACCAAACAACATAATCAAAATCATTCGAGCTCACCAAGGCATCATCGAGTAACATATCCAAGTTAGTAATATAGCACATTGATTTCTCAAGTCTCCCGATAATACTTAAAGAATCCGACTAAAAAATAACTTTATTCAAATGGAAACGACGAGTCAAGCTTATTCCAAAGGTAATAGCTTTACACTGCAACTGCATTGGACAGAAAGCCTCAACATCTTTTCACAACCGCAAATACAACGACACRCAAATGATCACGAACCACCACGTCTAATCTCACCCATCCTTCTATATTCAATGATGCGTCATAATTAAATTTAATGACTCCTTGAGGTGGAGCTTGCCATGTTTGAATTGAAGGTGGAACTGTAACTTTGGTTTCCCCATAAATTCTAACATTATTATAATTAATTCAGGGACCGTGTGAGAGTATGTAAAGGAAAATGTAGCGAGTAAAATGAAACGAACAAAGTATTAAAGTTCTCAAATAGCCTACTGGTATGATCACAACAGTATGTAGAGTGTCATCAAGTATTCCGGTATGTGGATAASTTCTCTATGTTATTGGACAAACGATATCAAGGTAAAATTCAAGTTTTTATGCCCAAATGTATTTTTATCGTTTATTTATAACTAGCATTTTTGACCTAAGAAACGTCTAATTAAAAAATATTTTAATATCATAGATTAGGATTTTTAAAAAATTTGTAGTTTTCTAAAAATTGGATTACAAATTTAATTAAATATAAAATCTCAAAGTATATAAAGTAAATATTGTGTAAATCCTAATCTAATTAAATAAAGTGAATTTAATTAGATTAGGATTTTTCCTCAGGTACCCTCGAATTTTTAAAAACGCTACAGGTACTCCTTACATTAGAGAAAATTTCTCAAATACCCTTAATGACCCAAAAACCGTTAAATAAGTTAACACCGTTAGTATATTTCCCTAATTAACCCCTAATTATCCCAATTCATTCTTCAACCTCAACCCAAAACCCAGATATTCAGTACTCTATTATCATCTCTCCTCTTAACACTCAGAAAGAAAATCAATTTGGATACTGTTAAGATTAATGAGGGTGATCAGGTGAATACTAAGGCTAGTATTACTAAGGCTAGTACTAATCAGAAGCATCAGGGTGCTAGTAACAAGACAGGTAGCAAGTTCAGCAGCAGGGAGCAGTTAGAAGCTTCAAGTGCAAGCTACTAAAATGACAGCTGCACACCATTGCACTAAATACAAGGCGGATTCTCTGCCAGCTAATGATTGCATAACAGAATTCTGTTATGTATATCAATGCTCAAGATTTAGCCAGCTCATCAATCTGATTCCTTCTTTTACCACCAATCAAATAGCTTTGTTAGATTACTCAACCAATAAGATTTCAGCTTGTTTCATGTATTTTGGCTATAAATACATGCTATACTCTTGTAATAATTATTCAATACAATGAAATAAAATTCTTTCCAAATATGTTTCTATTTTCTGTTTTTGGTTAGTTCTTGCAGTTTGATTGCTTGCTGCTACCATTTGTATTTGCTGCATTAATTTGCAGATTGTTACATGGTATCAGAGCAGTGCAATTTCCTGGGTTTTCCTTTTCACAAAATCAGTTTCTGCTTCACACAACATTTTTCTTGAGTTTTCTTATTTTACAAATTCCAGTTTTCTTTTCAATTCTACTCTTTGTTTTTCACAGTTCTTTCTCTTGTTTGTTTTTCTTTAAATTCTTAACAATGGTTGCTTCAAATGATTCTGCTGGTGATCCAAATTCACCTTACTACATCCATCCAAGTGATTCTCAATACAAGCTTATACCAGAGAAGTTCACTGGAGTGGGTTTTAATGACTGGAAAAGGTCTGTCATCATTGGTCTTTCTGCCAAAAACAAGCTAGGGTTCATAGATGGTAGCATTTCGAAGCCAGATGTTGATTCATCTCTGATCAAAGCATGGGATCGAGTGAATCAAACCATTATCACATGGTTCATTCAAGTTCTGGATCAGAATATTGCTAGAAGCATCTTATATTTTGATTTTGCTAAAGAAGTTTGGGATAATCTCCTTGAGAGGTTTGGGCAGACTTCTGGAACTCAGATTTATGCCATTCACCAGAAGATTGCTGATCTTCAGCAGAGCAGTGATTCTATTTCAGTCTTTTTCACCAAGCTGAAGATGTTGTGGGATGAATTAGATTCATCATAACCTCTACCAGCTTGCACTTGCAATAATTGTGTTTGCAATGTTCTTGAGAAGATGCTGAAGATTCAGGAAGATGCAAGGCTTACTCAATTTCTAATGAAGTTAAACCCCAACTTCAATAATGTCAGGGGAAATATCCTTCTTCAACAACCCTTACCTCAGATTAATCAAGCATACAGACTCTTGGCTCAGGAAGAAAATCACAAGGAAGTGTACAACTCCACTCATTCAACAGATGATAACATGGCTTTTGTTGTCAAGAAATTTGGTGATTCAGGTTTCAAGAAGTTCAATTCAGGCCAGAAGAAGATCATTTGTGATTATTGTAAGGCAACTGGTCACACTAGAGACAAGTGCTGGAAATTGCATGGAATTCCTAAGGAAATCAAAGAGAAGTGGAAGAATCAGAAGCTTCCAGCAGCTGTGCTTAGTGAGGATGCAGAACCAGAGGATGCACAAGAGGTCTATCTGAATCCCTCAATCACCTCAGATCAATACAATCAACTTCTTGCTTTYTTGAATCAASAAACAACAACTTCAGACAACAATGAGGAAGACATAGCACTGGTAGCAGGTACTTGCTTACTTAGTAGTATTTCCAATATTTGGATATTAGACACAGGAGTCACTAATCATATGACTTTTGATCTGGAAAAATTTCATGATTATAAAAACATTGAGGATGAATGTTGTTACATTACCATACCTAATGGGAATAGGGTTCAAGTTAAACACAGGGGTACAATTTATTTCACTAATAATTTGATATTACATAATGTTTTGCATATCCCTGAATTTAAGTTTAATTTAATTTCCATTCACAAATTAAGCAAAGATATGCATGCTACTATTTGTTTCACTAATACTCAATGCTATATTCAGGACCCTTTACAYAACAAGCCCCTACAGCTTGGTAATCTGATCAAAGGCTTATATCACCTTAATGACAGCTTTCAACATCTCAATCAATCTCACCAGCTTAATACCTATCCTATTAGTCCTAWTACTGCTTTAGCTTCTAATAAAGTCTCTTGTAATGATCAAGCTAAGTTGTGGCACCTTAGACTTGGTCACCTTCCCTATTCTAGATTAAATAAAGTCCTGTCAGGTCTCAATGTAATGCAATGTATTGAGCATGATTTTTGTCAAGTTTGTCATAGTGCTAAGCAAACTAGGTTACCCTTTTGTTCTAGCACTACTCAATCAACTAGTCCTTTTGATTTACTACATGTAGACCTTTGGGGTCCTTACAAAGTTGTATCTCATAATGGATGTAATACTTTTATGACAATAGTGGATGACCATAGTAGAATGACATGGATATTTTTTCTTGTTCAGAAATCTGATTGTGTGCGAACTTTAATTGATTTTASTTTATATATTAATACTCAGTTCAATAAGAAGATAAAAATTATATGGACTGATAATGCTCTTGAGCTTAGTGAAGGAAAAATGAAAGTTTTTACAAAGAAAATGGCATTTTACATCAAACTTCTTGTACTGAAACACCCCAGCAAAATGGGATAGTTGAAAGGATAGGCATCTACTGGAAACAGCAAGAGCCTTGTATTTCCAATCAAAAATTCCAATTAAATACTGGAGTGAATGTATAATGTGTGCAGCTCATTTAATTAATAGGATGCCTCTTTCATGTTTGAATTATTTAACACCCTATGAGAAATTGTTTAAGGTTAAACCTAAATTGGAAAATCTAAGAGTATTTGGGTGCCTCTGTTACTGTTTTACTATTAAACAAGGGAGGAATAAGTTTTCACCCAGGGCTGACCCTTGTGTTTTCCTTGGATATCCAAGCACACAAAAGGGTTATAAACTCTTGAATTTGACTAACAAGAAAGTGATTGTGTCCAGAAATGTTAAATTCTATGAAAAGCACTTTCCTTTTCATTTTAATTCACAACAAAATATTCAAGAGCATTTTCACATTTTCTTACCCCTAGCTACACCAGTTACTATTAATGCAGATGATTTTCCCCCCACTAAACACTTAACTGTGATTAATTCTAATCAAGGTAGCCAACAGACTTCTGCACCTACTCCTTCAACTACTAATACTCATGAGCCTAATTTTCTAGTAGATATGACTGATATTGCCCAATTTGTACCAAGAAGGTCTGAAAGGTCACATTCTGCACCTTATTGGACAAAAGATTATGTATGTGGATCTGCTAACATATTGGGTAATAGTTTAGTTGATTGTGATAATACACATTCTACTTTTTACTTGTTTATTGTCTCAGAATACAGGTTTGTATGAGCCAAGTTCTTATGCAGAAGCTAGTTCAGATCCTAATTGGAAGCTTGCAATGCAACAAGAAATTGAGGCACTGAATAATAATCATACTTGGGATCTAGTTGACTTACCTAAAGGGAAGAAAGCTATAGGAAACAAATGGGTTTACAAGGTGAAACTGAGGGCAGATGGGTCTTTAGAGAGGTACAAGGCTAGATTAGTTGCAAAAGGGTATAATCAGAAGCATGGGATTGATTTTCAGGAAACTTTTTCCCCTGTGGTTAAAATGAGCACAMTGAGGTGTCTTATTTCAGTTGCAACATCAAAGAGTTGGAAAATACATCAGTTGGATGTTAATAATGCCTTCTTACATGGAGAGCTTATGGAGGAAGTATACATGAAGGTTCCTGAAGGTATATCCAATGAAGATAAAAAGGTCTGCTTGCTGAAAAAGTCACTCTATGGGTTCAAGCAAGCCTCAAGATAATGGTTCTCAAAGTTGCAAGAAGAGCTTAGTTCACAAGGATTTTATCAATCAAAGAATGATWACAGCTTGTTTCTAAAAAATACAGAATCAACCTTCACAGCTGTAGCAGTTTATGTTGATGATTTGGTTTTGACAGGGAATGATCAAGCTATCATTAAAAAATTGAAGCTTCATCTTCATGATAAGTTTAAGATTAAAGATTTAGGGGAATTAAGTTATTTTTTGGGAATGGAGGTTGGCAAGCACAAAGAGGGAACTAGCTTGTCACAACAAAAGTTTGCAAAAGAGCTTTTATCTTGTTCAAAGCTTGATACCAGGAAAACAGTTGTCACACCACTACCTTTGAATCTAAAGRTGTCTTCTACAAAAGGAGAGTTGTACCATGATCCTGAGTATTACAGAAGATTAGTTGGGAAACTAAATTTTTTGACCAATACTAGGCCAAATCTTGCATACACTGTGCAATATCTTAGCCAGTACATGCAACAGCCTAGGGAACCACATATAGCAGCTCTTCACCATACCTTGAAATATTTGCAAGGAACCATAAATAGGGGTATTCTTATGAAAGGATGTGATAGCTTATCWTTACAGGCATTTACAGATTCAGATTGGGCATCATGTGTTGATACCAGAAGATCAGTCACAGGGTATGTTGTGCTTTTAGGGCAATCTCCTATAAGCTAGAAATCAAAGAAGCAGCCAACTGTATCTAAATCATCTAGTGAAGCAGAATATCGAGCCATGTCTGCAGCAACTTCTGAGGTCACTTGGTTGGTAAGATTATTAGAGGAATTCAACCTAGCTACACTAAAACCTGTTCTGCTACACTGTGATAATCAGAGTGCCCTGCATATTGCTAAAAATCCTATATTCCATGAGAGGACTAAGCACATAGAAATTAATTGCCATTTCACAAGAGATAAGGTTTTGGAAGGATTGATTCAGCTTTCCTATCTTCCTACTCATTCACAGCTAGCAGATGTTTTTACTAAAATTCTGCCTTCTGAGCATTATAATCACCTTCTTAGCAAACTTGGCATGATCACAACCATGCCAAGTTTGAGGGGGGGGGGGMGTTAAGATTAATGAGGGTGATCAGGTGAATACTAAGGCTAGTATTACTAAGGCTAGTACTAATCAGAAGCATCAGYGTGCTAGTAACAAGGCAGGTAGCAAGTTCAGCAGCAGGGAGCAGTTAGAAGCTTCAGGTGCAAGCTACTAAAATGACAGCTGCACACCATTGCACTAAATACAAGGCAGATTCTCTGCCAGCTAATGATTGCATAACAGAATTCTGTTATGTATATCAATGCTCAGGATTTAGCCAGCTCATCAATCTGATTCCTTCTTTTACCACCAATCAAATAGCTTTGTTAGATTACTCAACCAATAAGATTTCAACTTGTTTCATGTATTTTGGCTATAAATACATGCTATACTCTTGTAATAATTATTCAATACAATGAAATAAAATTCTTTCCAAATATGTTTCTATTTTRTGTTTTTGGTTAGTTCTTGCAGTTTGATTGCTTGCTGCTACCATTTGTATTTGCTGCATTCATTTGCAGATTGTTACAGATACTGTTAGTTTGAATAATGAGAATTTCATCAGGTTTGTTATTTATTCAATTTCATATTCAACCGAAATTCACAAAGTGAATTTTTTTCCCTTCTTATTCCTTGGTTCGTCCCTTTCACTCTCTCTCAGTCTCTCCTATCATCTCTCCTCTCAACACTCATTCAAACTCACGATTCGCTCACAAATTCACTCTCACACTCACAATATCACTCGAATTCCATTTCTTTTCTGTCAAAACTTCATTTTTCGTTTTTAAACCCAGATTTTTGGGTTAATTTTCGACATTTTGGGGTTAAGGGTTCACGAAATTGCAGTAATTTTAGGGTTTTTTTGAGTGCGATTTTTGGGCAATTTTCGTGAGGTTTAGAGTGCATTTTTCTGGTACTTTTCGGGTGCATCTTGGCTCGAAATCTGTTCATGGTTGCTGCTGCACTTGCGCGTTGCTTGCTGCTGCTGAATTTTGGCTCYAATTCTGGGGTTTTTGCTCGTTGCTGCCGATGTTTGGGTTCATTCTTGTGCAAAAATCACACCAATGTGTGAGTTTGTGTTCTTAATCGCAAAAAGACTTGATTTTCAGGTGTTTTGGAGTTGCAGTTCACACTCCGTGAGGTATCCAAATTTTTTATGGGATTTGGGTTTAATTTGATGGGTTAGTTGTTGTGCGATGGTGGTTCAATGGTGGTGGTTGTGCGATGGGTTTAATTTGATGGGGATTTGATCTGGGTGGTTGTACGATGGTGGTTCGAGGGTCGTGGTTCATGGGTCGTGGTGTTTGGAGGGTGGTGGTGGGTTAGTCGTACATTGAAGAGGGGTGGTGGTTTGGTATGGTTTTGGGGGTGAATAAATAGTGTGATTGATTAATTAAGGGTGATAATAGGTGTTTAATTAACTTAAATCTGGTTATTAGGAGTTAATGAGTTAAATTAGGTGTTAATTAGTTTAATTAGGGATTAAACACTAACGGTGTTAGTTTTCATCCATAATAAGGGTATTTGAGCTATTTTGTCTAACCTCAGGGGTACCTGAGGCATTTCTAAAAACTCGGGGGTACRTGAGGAAAAATCCCTATATAGATTTAGGATCAAATGAGAAGTATCCTTAAAATGAGAAACGTGAGAAGAAATCTTGATTGTTGGATTTTGAATTGAGGGTCAAGATTCATTTCATGGAAAAAGTAAATATGCAAATTTTTGTACATCAATGTGCACGAATTTTCCTGTGATTGTGCAAAAACCAAAAAAATATGCACATTTATATACAAAAATTTGCACATTTACTATTAAATTTATGCACATCTTGATCGTTCATCTCAAAAATCAACGATCAAGATTGTTTCTCACACTTCTCATTTTAAGGGTTCTCATATACACTCAATAGGATTTGAATCCTAATATAAAGTAAATAATAATTAGTTTCGCATATTTAATAAATAGCTGATACAGATATACACCTATGTTCTTTTAATTGCTGAATCAGTCGAAATTAGGAAGAGGATTCACATTATTAGMCAAATCCAATTATCCAAACGATCTCTAAATTGATTAGAAGATCCTTTCATTTGTATATATATTTATGTTATATTATAAATCAAACACCCAAGTTGATCAAATAACTTTTGTGATGATCTTTTTGCCCCCTAGCATAGCATTATAAAATTTAAAAACAAACTAAATAAATATATTAAATAATAAAATAAAAAGGAAATATCTAACAATTTACTAAGTTCTACAATCCAAAACAACTAAAAAAAACATATTTTATCCAAATAATTTTAAAACAATATAATTTCTAAAAAAGAGTGTAACTTGTTAAATAATTCTAATTATTTATCATGTTTTGTTTAGAGAAAAATCATTCAATGTACACGGTATAATTTTTGACCCAAAACCAAAAAAAAGTTTGCAAAAGAAAACCCAAAATTGATGATGTCATCGGGTTTTTTCGTAAACTTTTTTGGATTTGGGTTTTATCTTGCATGATTGATTATAAAAGTTGCTTTTTCGCAAAATTTAGGTTATAAAATGTTTGTTTTTCCAATTTTTCCTAAAAAAATGCTTGTTTTGAAAATCAAAAACAAAAAAATTCTCAAATTTTTTAAAAAATATTGAGTAGAAAACTCTACTTAAAAACTAATTCAGGAAAAATAGAAAATTAAAATTAAACAAAAAACACTTCGTTAAAAAAAAYAGAAAAATAACATAAAAGGTATGATTATTCTACAAGACTATGCACGTATAGTCGTGCAATTCTTATCCTGTATATATAAAATACGGAGTAATAATGTTAATCAAAATCTAAATATTTCGACCTTGAGATTTTACTTTGGGCCTGTTTTATCGTGAAAGTCAAGAATAACTTTTAGGAAAAAWTCCTTGTAATAATCTAACCTTTGTCCCATTTACTATTAAAATATAAGTCAAGCTTTTCATTATCTTCTAATAAGTATACTTTGTACCTAAATTTACTTTTGCTAAGTTTTGTATAAAATTTACCTACAAAAGTAGGTTGCTTGCCAGTTTGTAGTCATTGGTGGGCTTTTAATGTGGCTTTTTTTCGTGATTGCTAAATGCGACTTTATTTTGCTTCAACGCAACCCGTCTAAATACCTATAATACCCCTCTATTTTTTTTCCCAAAATTCTATGTCAATTACATTACATATTCAAGCCTTTGTTTTTTCGGAGAATCCATTAACTCAACTCAATCTTCTTCTTGATGTTTTTATTTGAGAAATTCAATCCCACTTTGCCCTTTTTTTTAATACAATTTATGAACTAGTTATTAGAAATTCGTGACCATCTTTTTTTAGTTATATAATGTTTCTCTTCATCTTACTCRTCTCCCAAAAGTCTCTGCATTGAAGCTGATAGGAATTCATAATGATRATTCGAATATAGCAGTGCATTGCAATTTTATCAAGGACTATAACAAAACAAAGACAAATTTCGAAACAAATCTGGAAGGAATTAGAATTTATAAAATTGAGTTGTTTCATATAGTTGGGCTGAAACATATGGGTAATCTTCATATAGTTGGGCTAAATTAGAATGTTTTACTTCATGTAACTTGATTGAAATATCATCCATTATTTCTCTTTATTGGATTGAAGTCTTCCATGTTGTTTCATTTATTGGATATTTGGATTGATGCCTGCTATTTAGTTTCCATGACACTTCCCCGAGTTGGTTCACCTTTCATTTATTTACTTATTTGATGAGCACTAAGCATGGATTACTTAAAACATTGAAGATGCAAGAGGAGTTGCTTCCTTGAATAACTACATGGACAGTGGAAGGACAAGAGTACATGTACATTTGCTCACTTAGAAGTTGAATTTGGAAAAATAAAAATTTAAAAATAAAGGTTACGTTAAGAAAAGCGAAATTGCGTTTAGCAATGCCTTTTTTTTTCTTTCTTCTTTTTTATTTCCAATTTATTTTTTCTCATCCTTATTTTTCTTCTGCCTTCTTTCCTACCTTATGGGCTTATCCCTCTTCTTCTCCTCTCTCTTTTTTTGCTTCATCCTATAATGTAGAATTGTTCTTGCAATTTTTTTATTTTTTAAATTGAAAAATATCTGCAAAAAGAGGTCGGTGAAAAAAATTCAACCAATAATAATGCCAAAAAATAGTGAAATTCCCAAATTCTATAAAAAAAAAAAAAGATGAAACTACTAACCCAAAAAAAAATCAATGATAAAGAACAATTTGAGATAAATGTGTAGATATTGATCATTCATTGTTCGCAATCCAATTGAGAAAGATGAAACTTTTGAATTGTAGTCCTAGACTACTAAGGCCTAACTAGCAAATGCATCACATAGAACAAGAAACGAAAACGAGAACAAAAAAATGTCGTACGAAAGAATAGGGAAGAGAGAGAAATCTAGAGTTCTGGATTTTACTATTTATTTATTTTCTTTACTTTTTTTAAAAAAACGTTTTTGTCCTTCTTTGCTATTAAAAGATTTTTTTGCTTTTCTTTTCTTTTTTCTTTTTCTTAGTTTTATAAGTTTTTTTTATTGAGTTTCAAAAGATTTCTTTAATTATTTTTTTTCGAATAAAAACAAATTTAACTATTTTTTTACTACGGGTAGATAAAACGATTCATTCGATTTTTTGTTCATCATATTGTTTTTCTCCTCCGAAATATATACAAAATATATTATTGACTTTGTTTTATTTTATTTTTTTAAAAAGCATTACTTTAGTTAATTTCCTTTAGGTTTTATATTATTTATAATGTTATCAAATGTATGAAAGCATGACTTGTATGTGTACAATGTAAGTATACTTGAATTTCTTTAAATAACTTGTATGATTTTGTTGTTAGAAATAATTTGTAAGTTTTTTGATGAAAAAATAATTTGTATTTTGATCATTAGAAAATAAATTTGGTTGTTATTTATGTATTAAAACAAGTGTTAACCCGATACTAAAACAAATTTGGTTGTCCGGGTCAAAATACTAATTTTATTTAAAAAACGAGCATTTGCTCGGGTATTATCTAGTTTAGGTACAAGGTATACTTTATTAGAAGATAATGAAAATATTGACTTATTAATAGAAATGGGGCGGCAAAGGTCGGTTGGATTATTAGAGGGAATGAAACACTTGACTTTTATGTAGATTGACTAGGATGTTGAGGTTGCTATGAAACCAAGATGATCTGTTTCGGAATGTATTTAGTTATTCAAAGTGGAGGTGATAAATTGTTAATGTCCTAGTGCGAAGGTTATCTATGAGTCTTTTTTAGAATCAAGTAATATAATGGATGTTAAAATCAAATAAAATAAATAATAGATTGTACCATGCAATTACTGATAATATAAAAATATGAGAACATATATGGTTGAAAATATGATATTGACCTTTATATCATATGAACCATATGTTTTTTTTTCCAATTTTTTAGTTTCAAGTTTCTATTAGCAAAGTGAATTTCATGCTTTGTTTGTAATTAAAAATATATAGTAATTGCTTTATGATATTATACCATACATAAATACACAAAATTCATTTTATAATTAACTTCTTACTTTATTTATATCATGATTTTTCAAGTAGTTATTAAATTTTAGGGATTGTTTCTCAAGGTAAAAAATAATTAATACTATAAAGCCCTGAGGTTTTGCTTAATTCCTTACAGGTTACCCCGAGTTTTAGAAATGCCTTTAGGTACCCCTTCACGTTAGAGAAAATATCTCATATACCCTTACTCTAACGGAAACTAACACCGTTAGTCTTTTCCCTAATTAACCACTAATTCTACTAAGTTAACCCTAATCTCTTGTCTCTCCTCCATTGTTATACTATCACCCCCTTCTCTCTTCTCATAGAGCAAGCAAGCAAGCTTCGACCTCGCACAACGCAGCAGCACAACGCGCCACGCAAACCACGCAACGCAGCAGCACAACGCACCCACCCACCCCTGGTATTCTGCTGCGGACAATTTACACCAATGTAATCGCGGTTCTCAACTGAAAATCCGATATTAGGACAATTCCAATTAAACTCCCCAATGATTTCTTCGTAATAATGCCACGAATGATAGTGCATTGATAATGACAAGTCTGAACGTGTGATGAATTACCTTTGCATGCGATAACAATCATGCGAGAAATAAGCATGCGTGGATTCTGATGTTGCTAATTGAATAATTGGTTGACTGCTTTACTAGAAGGAAATGGGCGAAAAGGTAATCGAACAAGTCCTGCGGCGGTTGGCGTCTCTAATCAACCTACTTTGTCGAAACATGGTAACCATTGAATTCAAATTGCACTTGCGGGTTGAGGGTGGGTGGAGGTGGAGGCCTGGCTGTGGTGGTATGGTTTGAGTCGGTGGCGGTGTGGTGGTTATGGTTGAGGGTTGATTCCGTAATTCGAAGATGCAAAGTTGTTGTATGTTGGTTGTTTCGATTTAAATGGAACAGAAATGCATCATTACAGTACAGACAGAAATGGAGGATAGGTAATAAGCACAGCAAGCAATGATTGTTGTTACTGCGCAATGATTTACGATTTGAATCAATTCAATTTAGTTAATTAGGGTTAATTTAGTTAATTAGGTATTTAATTAGTCTTAATTAGGGGTTTAATTAATTTAATTAGGGTTAAACACTAACGCGGGTTATTTTTCACCATGGAATAAGGGTTTTTGAGCTATTTTTGATCTAACCTCGAGGGTACCTTGAGACATTTCTAAAAACTTCCGACGGTACCTGAGGAATTAAAGCAAAACCTAGGGGTACCTGAGGAAAAATCCCAATTTTTTAAAATGTATGCGTTGTCATTTAGTAACACTTTACTCGGAGAGTTGTTTATTATACTCATATTATAATTAAATCTCATAACATACAACATTTGAACATTTTGAAGGGGTTATTGGGAGTAGGACTTTTTTTTAATATAATACTTTATTCTTTACGTTTGTTTTATTTTCTTTTTCATGCTTTACTTTTTATCCATTAATATTAATTTTACCCCTAAAATATTTCATATAGCATTTTACTTATTTACTCAATATTATCGATTTTCCAACCAAACTTTTCTCCTCCGCTCATCTTTAAGTATGAAAAGATTCACTTTAATTTTATTGTAGACGTCTCAAACAAATTAAAAGTATAATACAACTTCTAAGTAATATCAACATATTTTATCAAATTAGATAAATATGAAAAAATTAAAAAAAAAAATTACATTAACAAATTAATAGAATAACCGTAAATACACAATTGACAAAGTCATCATAACATTAGACACACTACCCACAATTTCCTTTTTTTCTCGACCAACAATCGTCAACAACATCAACTCAATAATTTCACTTTCAATCTCCTCTCATCATGATTCATAATCAAATCACTTCTCTCAATTGCATCTTCACTCCTTTCTCTCTCCAAAACCCTACGTCTTTATTATCATCATCTTCGGCTGCATTTTGGTGTCGTATTTTCATGAACATGTTGTATTGAAGCTTGTATGAAGCGGTTGTATTGAAGCTTTTCATGAACATGTTATAGTATATTTCATCGGGATTGAAGTGGAAATCCTATTATTTATGGTGGGAAGTATATCAGTTACTGACTGTTGAAGCATGTTCGTCTTCCCCGTGTTGGGCTGGAGGGGGAGATTGTTATGAGTCTAGCCCATTTYTGCAATTTATTATTGTTTTTTGGACATGACTTATGCGGGCCTTTTACTAGTGGATTTTATATCCTAAACTTTGGTCCATTTTAGCATAACTCTTTGGCTTCCAAGGGAAGTTTTTTGGCTGGTATTTTTTTTAGTCTAAACAAGGTAGAATACAGCAGCAAGAAGATCACGATTTTACACACAACAAAACAGAGAGCAAAAGTGAGGGTTTCTCTTTCTCGGATTTTTCTGCACAGTTCTGATCAAAGTCTTGATCGGAGGTGTTCCCTTATCGTGGGTCCGATTTTGCTCAAATTTTGACAGCTTGTTCCTGACATCTCGGCCTTCATTTTGAACATTGGATTGTCTATTGTGAGGTCTGGTTTGGTCGGGAATTCTGGTCTGAACAGAGCTACTGTTTTGTGAATTCTACACCTTTTGTTCTTGCTTATCTCTTATTATTCTTGGTGATTTTTGGTGCGGTTGTGAATCTTGTTAGAGCTGTTTGGGGTTCTTTTTTCCTCGATTTATTAATAGAGAAGTTAGGCGTGGACCTCCTCAAGAGGATCTCGTTGGATTTTCTTTCACACGAAGGGGTTTTCCACCTATAATTTGTGTGTGCTTGTTTGTGATTATTATCCACTTGTTTAATGCTCAATTTGGTATTGTTTTATTGCTGTTTTGGTACTTGCCAATATTTTTGTTTTATCTTGTCATTTAGTTGTGTGATAATTTGGGTTGTTTGTTTGAATGTAATTGGTTGGTTTCTTGATTGTGTGACCATGGTGGTTGTCGTAGTGACCCTTTCGATCCCTACAACTTGGTATTCAAAGCCGGGCGGTTCTGGTCCGGGGCAGGTGGTCGCATGGTGAGTAGTGTGGACCCCTCTTGTATCTCGCAACGTACTACTCGGCGATTGATGATCTGGTGCCTTATCGAAAGTCCTCCTAGCATGGTGGTTTAGGAGGCGTTGTCTCGCAGTGTTGGCGACGGTATTGATTGGGCTTGTGACAGTTCAAGATTTATCGTTTAAGGGGCAAAGCTTTCGAGTTCTTGTAACCCCTTGTTGGTCCTTGGTCTGAGGGGAGTTTTTTGGGAGTGAATGGCATCCCCAGTTCCTACATCGGAACAATATAAAGCAAGAGAGTGCTTTATATATGAGCTCACACACATATTATATAACAAAGGCCTTTGGGGAAGGGCCCAAAACAAAGTCGTGAGGGTTAACACCCAAAGCGGACAATATTTGTTATTGTGTGTCGTGTGCAGCACGGGTATCGGCGGCCCTACAACGTTACTGTGTTTTGTTAATTAATATTTGTCTTACTTCTTCTGAGATAGTGTCCAAAATTACATAGATTGAATTTAATGGTGTCAGAGATTTATGCATTAAACTGGTTATATTGGGAATGGGTTAAGGGGAAGTTGTTTGGGTGATTTGTTTTTTTAAAAAAAAAAAATTAAAAAAAAATAAAAAGGGGACAAATATGAGAATGGAGATTTTGGAGGAAGGTTGTGGTGATTTATTTTTAGTGCGAGTGTGTGGAGGGGGTATGAGGGTGGTTTACTAAAGCAGTCTGTGATTTGTTTACATAATAAGTTCATCGTTTCAAACACATAGTAATAAATGATTTTTTAACGTTATTTTAAAGAGAAAATTCGAACAATGTAAAATGCAGCAAATTAATCAAAGCATTTTTATAACACAATGAAATGTTTTAAATTAAGGTGGGAATTAAAAAAAAGCAACAAATCCGCCCCACGATCCAATTGCATCCTTATGGATTAGTTCTCGTGTGATGCACAGATTTAAAAAAACTATTTTAATAGTAAATTAATTAATTTTTAGACAAAGTTTAAAGGTTCGTAATAAGATAGAAATCAGTTATGTTTTATGGGGTTTTTTTGTCAATAACCACCTTTTTACAAAGATTTTGTCACAACCATCCTTATTCAAAGACTAATCAGTCTAAAACACATTTTAAAGGCTTTTCTGTTGGAGCCACCACCTACTTCTGCATTCCAACGTGACTTGCATGTGCGAGCTCACGTTGACCCTAAAACTCTTCTTTTTCATTTTCCCTTTTCTCTGACCTTAATGAAACATCATCGTGATGAATGCTAATATTAACACCAACCGCTGAATCCTCCAAAAATGTCAAAAATCCTCAGAAAAAATAGAGATCAAATGTTCCAAATAGAATCAGTAGTTAAAATTAAAAAGATTATTAGAAAGACATTCTTTGGATTTACTTTATATATAAAAAAGTAAGGACTGATAATCTAAATTTTTGTGAACCACCTAGTATCTATATTCTATTTCTATATCAATTATAAAAAGGGAACCAAGGCTGCTCCTGTGTTATCTATGAACAGGTATGAAGCAGTCATTTGTTGCCCACATCAGCCCACACTTACGGCCCATTTCCTGCCACCCTCAATAGCCACATCAGCTGTCTACAAATCTCGCAAGCCCCACCCAACATTAACAGCACATATCTAACTTACTTTCCAACTCTTCTTTCAACGCCTAGCAATTCACGTTATTGCTTCTCCTCTCTCCAGGATTCGTTGAGTTTCCTTCCTCTCCAAACTCGAGGGAATGTTAAATGCAGCAGTCTGCTGCATTGATTTGACAATGCAAACAAGGGCATTTTGGTCTTTTTGCCGGGTGGTCCACTGTGACGAGCTTCGGCTGTCTGATTTTTATTTTTCATTTTTATTTTTATTTTTTTTATGCAATCTACACTATGTTTTTTTAATCTGCAACAATCACAAGGGAATCAACATTGACAAACCTCTAAGATCGTGAACTAACTAAGATATGACAAAATGATTCGATCATGACATAAATATGTAAAATTGATCACCAAGGATATGCTAAATGGAATCTAAGAGATATGACAAAATCACACTATTGTTTTTGCAAATCACAAGGATATGCTTAAATGAATCAAGGATATGATAAAATCACACTAAGATAGGTGAGTGAACCAAGGATATGTTAAAATAAATCGAGGATATGACAAAATCACACTATGATTTGTTTTTTTTTTTTTTTAAAAAAATATTGGTGAACAGTGCCGTGCAACAGACGTGCAGCAGTCTGCTGCACCTATCATGACTCCTCTCAACTCCATTGTTCTTGCTACACTTGCATCTTTTTCTTGCATTTTGGTGGGCTTTCAACATCTCCATGTTCAGTTTTTGAGGGCGGGGTTTTCGAATATCTTTTCCTTCTATTTTGCACGATTTCTAGCAAGGATTTGAAGAGTGAAGACCCACACAAATGTCTTCTTTTTGGGTTTACAGCTGCGAAATGGTGCTACCCTTCTATGTCGTCGGTGGTTGTTGTTCGGCCTTGAAGTTGGGGTTTGGAGATGGAATCGGATGAAGGTAATTTTCTTTGTCCTTCTATTTTTTTAATTATTTTTTTGGTTTCTCGAATTTCAAATCTACGTCATGGGATTGTGATGTTGTATGTTGGGATGCAATTTTTGCTTTAAATCATTTGCTACGTTTCTCGAAATTAAGATCTAGGTCATGGGGTTGTGAATTTGTATTTTGAGATGTACTTTTTGCAACCCTTATTCCTCTTCTTTTTCTTTAAACCCCGCTTTTCTTGATTCCTTACAGATTTTCAAATGGGTTTTGTTGATTTTATATTAGGCATGTTTTATTTGGTCGTTTTCTAAAATTTGGAGTGCTAATTGATTTTTGTTGGTTATTAAAAATGCTAATCTTATGGGTTTTACTGAACTCTTGACAATAATTAGTTGTTCGTCTCAAATGGTATTTAAGCAGAACATTAAAATTGCTCATATTTGGGATTGTGATTTTTAGTTTTTGGCCGTTTTCTCTTTTCTTTTTACGTTTTTGACTAATTCAATCTAATTATTCCAATTTTGATTAGGATGTTAAACTGACAATTTTTTCCTACACTGTTTATGGGGTTTGATAGTTTGTTTTTTCATTACAAAATGGTTTATGAGATTTGTGGTTTAGCTGAATTGAGAATCCTTTTATCGAATTTGTAAGAAAGGAAAAGCAAAAATGTAAGYATTTGTACATGTTTAGAATTTATTTTTCAATGGGGTTGAAGGTGATGGGAATTAATTTCATTAATTTGGTGTGTTTTTAGGTGATTTCAATGGACCAAAGCGGTACAGAACACTTGATTAAAGCRGATTCGACGATGAACGGTTTACTGACGTGCATATTACGTCATTCTAAGATATGGTATGCTATGTTAGTTGCTCTTATTCATTGCCTAGGTATGTAGCTAAGTATTTGTATTATCTGGTATATTCCTCAATGTTTTGGAGTGTTTCTCACCTAAACAACTCCCTGAAAGCTAACACTCACCTAAACTACTCTCTGAAAGCTGTTGATACTGGACTACTTAATTCCTCAACCAATGTATGTTGGATGCTTGGATAGAATTCATGTTGTGTCCTTGTGTTATGGACTAATAATTTTTGTATTGGTTTACTCTACTTTGAGGATGATTTATCTTCATTCTTGTAATCTTGAAGAAAACTGCTCAGTAAAGTCAAACAATTAATAACTTTTGAATCCTTGTCATTACTTGACATCTTTGCTGTTATAAATTTTGAAGAAAGAAATTCACTAAGCTCACTAGAGTTTTAGACTATACTTTCCATTTTTATATCTATATCAGCATAACTAAGGATTGAATGTTCCCAAAGTTCCCTCTCAAATAGGCACTTTTAATTATTGTATCTGTAAAATGTAAAAAAAAAAATTAATGAAAATTATAATATAAATGGTTTTTGGAATTATTTTTTTTATATTTATTTATTCATAATACAACTACAAAAAAAATGATCTCCATAAAAAAAAACTACATACAAAAATGTTGAAAAAATCAAACCTTATTTTAAATAATTACAATTTAAAAATATCAAATTTTTATTAGTTTGAACAATCTTGTATTTTATTTAAAATGCGAGCATATGCTCAGGCATTACATTAGTTATAAAATAATGTTCAATTAAGTCTTTTAGAGAGTTCAAATAGGGGCTCATATTAGTCCATGACTTTTATATAACCAAACAACGATTTAGATTAGTCCTTAAGGTAAAAATAAAAAAAAAAAAAGAAAAAGGAAAACAAAGAACCTTCTGGTTTTAAAATTGGCCCAAGTAAACTTTAGAGGAAGGAAAGTTGCAAGAAATACAAGCCATAGTTTTACCTATTGTTTATACTATCAACATGGAAAGCCCCTATGGCTACATGCATCATTTTTATCTAAGAAATTGATGCCATTGGATTAACTGAAAACATGCGGAGAAGCACCGAAAGGACAAGACTAAAAACACTTGTGTGACAGGGGCAAATAATGAACTTCATGCAACTAACGAACTTGCCTGATATTCCTATAGCATCCTACTTGAAGGCCGGTAAGAATCTTCCCAGGGCATGGGCGATGTGTTGGTGCATGTAAGTTCTGTTGATTATTGTACTAAATTATTCTTTAAGCTAAACTAAGAAAGTGTAAAAAGGTCTTAGATACGACTAGGATAGCAAAAGACAGTAGGTAGTGGAAGAAAAAATTTCAATGATTTGAGAGTTGATTTTATTAGTTAATCTTATATTGCTTAATCTTATCATTAATTTATAGTTAATGATGCTTTAATTGATAGTTTGATTTGACTTTTTGTGAAAATAATGATAAGTTATGATGTGTTTTGTATTGTTCCAAGGTCATAAGTTTATGTTTCTTGTGCCTTTTAGGTTTCATTGTGAAAACGACTTATCTACAAAATATGCTAGAGAAATAATCAAGGGATGTGGCTCGCACTACTTGTGTAAGGAATTTAAACTCTCTGTCACTTAATCTCGGAGTGTTTATGCATAACAAGGGATGATTTTGAGAAAGTGTATGATCATATTCTTGATTTTTTATTCATAAGTTGAAATTTCTTCTATATGATTATCAAAGTTGAAAATTTTGTGTTCGGGAGGAATTTCATTTAAGTTTGGGAGAACAGTCCCAGTTAGGTCATCAAATTGATTCAATGGGCTCGATGCTTCGACAAAAGTTACAGTGCAGAAGCAGAAGCAGTTAGTTTCCATAAAATTATATTATTCTTGAGCATAACATATTAATTGTGCTGTGTCAGATATTGGATGATTTCAACAAATGGACTATTTTTGTCACAATGATCACACGCGTGCTTTTCTTTAGGGATCTCGCTGAGTTTTGGACGAAGAATTCAATGCGGAAATGACGTACCAAATGTGCAGTATCTTTTTTTTCCCGTATATGTTCAATCATAGCTCATACTAATGCCGAGAGATTCTTCTTCATTTTTCTTTTAATAGTACCAACTAGAGCTATGGGAAGCTTGCCAGTGGAGCTTGCAGAGGAGAGAAAATTGAACAAGACGAAGAGATCTCCTATCAAAGAGCAGCAAATTAAAAATTGACAACCTTAGTACTATGGTGACCATTCATGATAGTGATAACAGTTTTAGTCTGATAGTGTTTACTATATTGTTTTTGTCGTATTCTTCTTATTGTGTCTTTTGACGTTTATTGAAGAAGTAGGCTACTGTTTTCCATTTCATTTGTATTTTGTTCAGGCTTTTGAGAATTGGTATATGTAATTATACCACGTCAAGTATGAAAATAATGTGTATTTGTCGACTAAATAATTATACTTATAATAATAGTAAATAGTATGTAAACATATCATATTGTTATTCAGTTTGCGAACTTCAAATTTAATGCACCGTTCGAGGCATTGCGCGCAGTGCAACGGCTAGTTAGTACAAATGTCGTAGTAGCTTAGTTCCAAAAACAAGATTAACAAAATAACTGGTTTGATGAGGAAGGGCAATGGTTCCATCAAAGTTGAAGGTGACAGAGGCAAGTGCGACAGTTGCAGGTGAAGGATTATTATTAGTGTCGCTAACCATGGCCCGAACCCAACCCCAAGCCCAACCTGTTGAAGAGATCAAACCGAGCACGAGTGGTGAACCTAGTGAAGATAAGAATGGGTGGTGTTGGAGATTAGAGTTTCCAAGTGAGTTTCGAGTAGCAACAAAGATACAGGGGTTGTCTCCGGTTGTTGGGATTATTTGTATTTAAATTGATTATTTTAATATATAATTTAAAATTCAAATTCAAAATTTACACTCCTCAAAGAGTCGTAACTTGTAACAATTTATCGCATAAAAAATACAAACTCGAACTACAGTTGCAGCAATAAACCAGGGACGAATTTGGGGGTCAACCTTTCTAAATATAGTCCCAAACACTGTCAGTCGTAACTCCTAAGGAACATCCAATTAACCCTGGTAGCAAGTTACAATACAACATATCAATCACAAACCATAAAAACTGCCAATAAACAATCAGGTTCGAGGGAACCTGGACAACAATCCAACCTGACAAACGAAATTAGGATCAGAGTTCTGTAATCTGGCGAAGGCTTCATGCTTCAGATCCAAGCTTGCCAAAACAATTACACTCTTAAACACACTTAATTCTAATGTTAGTACATCCCCACAACATCTTTCCACAAACAAGGGGAAAATGCTGGCCAGTTTAATTTGAAAAATCAATAACTAGTTATGCACACTAACATAATTCAGATGCTTCAAAAACATTCAACTAAAAACATCCTCGCAATGAAAAATTTGCTCGATTGATGTCAGCTTTTGCTCAACACATTCTCCCCAGAATGTATTGAGAATTGGGAGATGCTCATTCCATGTGTAATCAGCTTCAAATTCGCAATCACTTCAACAAAGATCCATCTCCTATACCTACTTATGAAGTCAAGAGTACAATTAGCCCATGCTTCAGGAATAGCAGTCCGACAGAATTAGGCAGTCAGTGTCGTTCACAAATATCAACAATCCTTCAAAGATATTTGAAAGATGACCACAAAACCCTTCTTTCACATAAACTCACAATAATGTTGTTAATATACACGATTAAGGTAACTCTCCCTGGACCAAGTAACACAGTCAGCTCTTTACAAAATGAATAGTGGGAGCGGGGAAGCCTATAGAATAGAACCAGCAATGTCAGAAGAATGTAAGAAGTGGAGGGATAAAGACATACAAAAAGCCCTATCATTTTAGACTKAAGGACTAAATCCTTTGTGTAAGCATGTTGTTGTAAAGACCATCTCTTACGAATTTCGAATGTTCCTGAATGAAAAGAGACCTTGGTTATGAAGCATATTCACCCTTTTTTTATATATAAAACAAAGATAACTTTAATGTGAGAGTCTCAAAGAAGCTCACAGTTTAAAAATAATAATTACCTTGCAGAATGTGCCTGAGATCCATTGCCAACTCCTCTAGCCAAACTCATTCTCCGATTCCTTTGCTCATTYTCCTTATTGATCCGCATGGCWGCAACCTCTTTCTCCATCATCGCTACTTCTCTTCTCATTTTCTTTGCTTCAACTTCCATTGCCTTGTTTAAGGTCTCAACCTTCTTAGATAACATCTGGGGAAATCACACATTTGAAACTAGTTATATTGTAACCATCATTCCAATGAGACAYTGGTTGAAAGACAYTTTAAAAACCACACAGTAGTTTCTACCTCAATAGCATCTTCCTTGTCCTTGAGGCTCTGACTTTTTTCATTACAAGCTTTTCTCAAGGTTACCACTTCCTTTTGTAACATATCGTACAATGCCCCAGATACATAGTCATCGCCGTCTGTTTTTGGCTTTCCAGCTACATTTTGATCATCCTCCTTTTGGGAGTCCTTATGGTTTTGGTCAATACCATTTGATGTTATATTTGCCGTTGTTGTACATGGATTTTCTCCTTTACTTTTATCACCACCATCAAAGGAACGTGAAGAATCCTTGGCTTTCTTTAGTAATGCAACTGCACTATTAGATCGCAGGTTCCCAGAAGGTGAATTTGTTGTTCTCTTGGATAAAAATCCATTAGATCCTAGCTTTGAAAAATTTTCTGCTCCTCCAAGGGACTGGCGGCGCYATCGACCACTGCTCATACTTCTTTCTGGAGTGACGCGAGCAGCAGGGGTAGCATTTGCTGATCCTTTTAATCTTTCTTCTAAAACCTTAAATCTTAATTGGTATTTTTCCTAATCAGGGTTTAAAAAAATAGCATTATTAGACAGTAACCAAGAAAGAGTTATTACAACAAAAAAAAWATATAAAAGACAGTGCCCTCACTTTTAATTGTGCTTCTGCTTTTGCTGCACGCTCAGCAACAGCAAGCTTATCTTTAAGTTGCTGCATTTCTCCCTGAAGTGATACAGCAAACAACATTAGCATTGAATTAAGCTCAGTAACCAGTAAACAAGCCAAAGACAAGTGGGTAACTCTACATGTCAAGAATAGGAAATTAATGAGATACACAGCACACATGTCCTAAGATATTCTTATGAGTAAACAAGCCAAAACTAGGTTTATGCTCCATATAACAGTTCTTATCAAAGACATCGTCACAGCCATTAGTAGATCATTAAAAAAAAATAGCTAATAGCATGTCAGCAAAAAAGATCATGGATAATTCCCATTGCATGACAGGAATAAAAATAATCCAAACACCCCCATAATCAACCTCCAGTTATCAATGAATAGAAAAATAATCCAAACACCCCCATAATCAACACCTGGTGTGTTCCGTAAAAACTATCATACAAGATAACTGGCCATAGAAAAGTAAGATAAAAGGATTCATATATCACATGCCTGATAATATTCTCCTCAACATTCCTTAACAGGCATCACTTCTCATTGCCATCTTCCATTCATTGCAACACAGTGCAACCCTATTTGCATCACTTTCGCAGAGCAATCCCTGTCTAGATTTCTCTCTCCTGTAAGAAAAAAATTCCAGAACACCCAACCCTATCTGTTGAAGTTGAAAATTATCAATTATTAGAGAAGGTTGATTGTGAATTACATTCATCTCTGCACTTTGCGCTGGTAATCACGCACAGCATTGCAGCAGCACCACCAGCCAACACAGCTCCTCAAGTCCCGTACTGTTGTGTTAACTTTTCAACTTCTGTACTTTTGACATTCATTATCCCAATTTTGTTTCTCCTCCTATATTATGAGACATTTGATTAGTAACTGGGAAAAACAGTGATTCTGCAGTTTGAATTAGTTCACTACCAAATAAAAATAAAGTGTACCTGACAGATTCAATCTGTTTCATCAATCTTGGTTCTGTTTTGCAAATCATCAACAAGATGCTTTTTGCCATAGCCGTTCTAACATCTCTCTGCCTCCAATAATGCAGCTTCCTTGTCTTTGTACATCAATGCCTTGTTGTCATCCCGCAATTGCAATCTGAAAACATAGAAAAAAACTGGTGAATAACAAATTATCTTTACAACACACAAGCACTGAAGAATACTCAATGATGGGTAACGAAATTCATGCTGAACATCTATAATCTTAACTTGAGTAGAATTCATTTGGCAGATGCAGCATTGGATAAAGAAAAATGAAAAAATGTACCTCCTGCCTGTTCAGCTTCACTCTGCTCTAGCGGAGCAATAATGCCTCTATAGGCATGTCATCATCCTTTTGGCGCATTACTCGCTAAGTGTGCTTTCTCAGCAAATTTGCCAGCAAGAGCTGCTTTTCTCATTACTTCTTAATCTCAAGTTCTGCAAAATTATGACGAGACTCACTATACTTCCAAAAGCTATCAGCCAGAATGCCAGATAATTGATTAATGATCTAGCCTCTAGACAAGATTCTTTGCATAGTAATTGCTAATCTAAATTTTAATACCTGCTTTCCAGAACAGCTTCAGTTGCTTTCAATTTTCCATCTACCTTGTGAAGCTCTTCACTGAGCTGAAACGCAGAATATAATCAACTTGTGTGCAACAAATGACAAAACCAAGCTCATATTTTACTATCTAACAGGTGATGCACATAAAGCGTATAATAACATCACGATCTTCTAAAGGGAGGGGTTGTGAGACATAAATAAGGCATATACCAAATACATACAACATAATACCACCAAAACAAAATCTTTACGTAGTTAAACTATTGACCATAAACAAAGGTCTCTAATGCCAGAAATGGTCTTTAAACCGTGTGAAGATCAAAGTATCAAGAACAATTTGTAGTCTAACATACAACAAACTGAAGCTAGAGTATTGGTTTTTTCCCCACTTGAGTATAATATATTAGCATTCTAMAAAGCACTGAGATTCAAATTTGAAATGGAGCAACAATATTATCTCTTATATTGTGAAATTTTATGGGGTTGCAACTTGCAAGTTTAAGATTCTGAACATAGATAGGAAGGTTGAATCCCAAYTTCCTGTACCATTTAAAAGGGGTATCCATATAAAGACGCTGCATCGTTAAATTTCCTTTATTATCTATGTTTGGAACAATATCATATCACAACAGCAATAAATAGATAGGCATGGTAACAAATAAGATAGAAAAAAATAAGTTGATGTTTTTGTTACTGCCTAGGGACTAGGGTTACTTCTCACTGTAGATGCAGCGTGGTGATATACTTTTTACTTAAAATAAATAAAATTAGCATCAGGATTGAAGTTTAAAAGCTTAAAACATAATGTATTATTGTGTCTACGAAGACTACTAACACACAAAGGCATGACACATTTAAATCAGCTTACAAAAATAACGGTGATCTTCCTACATCACCTCTTTATTGGTTGGGTTTCAAACTCTAAATAAGTAGGTACCAGCAGCAGTAAGAAACAATTATGTAAAAAATACCTCTTCAACTGCCTTTTCTTTCAAACGTTCTGAATGCTTTAACCCTTTGATTTCTGCATGAGCTTCTCCTAATTCCCTATCCTTTTCTGCAACATAAACATAAGTACGATTGTTATTCTACATAAAATTCACAGCAATATATATACCACACTATTATGTCAGCAGCATTATGACCACACACCAGCTTAGTATATTATTCTACACTTCAATTAAAATATAAAATACACCATGTAAATCAGTGTTTTAATAAATGATTGGAAATGCACGTATCACTATTTCCAAATCAGACATTTCCGAGTTGAACATTATGAGACCTATCCTATCTACCCTAACAAGTAAGGACGGATCCCTAAATTATTTGCTAGGACCAATACTGATGCATATATCTTCGATATAGTTCTTTCTTGTGCGCGTCAATGTTTAGGTACAAGTCAAACCTACCACATATCAATCACCTCACCTCAATTGTTCTTGACTTCTAACACATTTCTGGTGTTGAATTATAATCCCAAAAATTTTACCTCTTCAAATTAGCAGCTACAATATAAACAATATTGCAAGATATCACAATTCTTAAATTGTTGCATCCAGTTTGACATCCCTCTGTAAATCTGAGGCCTTGTCAATTCCCATGTATCAAATTGATTTTTGTTCCACATTATAGCCCCCAATTTATAGTTTCCAGGCTCATAACCACATCGAGCTCACCAGGAACCCAAAGTATCTACACCACAATGATATTCAACGTCTTTCTACTCTCTCAAATTAAAATTCAATCTCGTCGCTTAAGTTCATGATATCCTACAAATTTGTATTACCCACTTCAACGGTTAAAAGTCCTCCCTTTCCAATGCCATTCGATATAGTTTTCCCAGGATAGCATAAAATTTCTACATTCCACATCATCCACAAAGCGTACAGGTATTTCCTAAAACTTTACACGGCCATTATAGACCCTTTTAGGCCTTTACCCTATCGTTCAAATCCTATTTTACCATTGCATTTCTCATAACCAAACAGTAAAGTGCAGCACTACAGTCGCGCTTTTTAAGCAACATGAACGAAAGAGTCTGTTTACACTAACTAACTGTAAACAGCTGAAATAAACGAATTGAGCTGAAATGAATAGTTCGTGAGAGAAAGAAACTAGGAACTGAAGTGAAATTAGGCTGAAATAGACCTGTCTCTTATACACATCTAGATGTGTATAAGAGACAGGAGTAAAATATATTAGCATTCTATAAAGCACTGAGATTCAAATTTGAAATGGAGCAACAATATTATCTCTTATATTGTGAAATTTTATGGGGTTGCAACTTGCAAGTTTAAGATTCTGAACATAGATAGGAAGGTTGAATCCCAAGTTCCTGTACCATTTAAAAGGGGTATCCATATAAAGACGCTGCATCGTTAAATTTCCTTTATTATCTATGTTTGGAACAATATCATATCACAACAGCAATAAATAGATAGGCATGGTAACAAATAAGATAGAAAAAAATAAGTTGATGTTTTTGTTACTGCCTAGGGACTAGGGTTACTTCTCACTGTAGATGCAGCGTGGTGATATACTTTTTACTTAAAATAAATAAAATTAGCATCAGGATTGAAGTTTAAAAGCTTAAAACATAATGTATTATTGTGTCTACGAAGACTACTAACACACAAAGGCATGACACATTTAAATCAGCTTACAAAAATAACGGTGATCTTCCTACATCACCTCTTTATTGGTTGGGTTTCAAACTCTAAATAAGTAGGTACCAGCAGCAGTAAGAAACAATTATGTAAAAAATACCTCTTCAACTGCCTTTTCTTTCAAACGTTCTGAATGCTTTAACCCTTTGATTTCTGCATGAGCTTCTCCTAATTCCCTATCCTTTTCTGCAACATAAACATAAGTACGATTGTTATTCTACATAAAATTCACAGCAATATATATACCACACTATTATGTCAGCAGCATTATGACCACYCACCAGCTTAGTATATTATTCTACACTTCAATTAAAATATAAAATACACCATGTAAATCAGTGTTTTAATAAATGATTGGAAATGCACGTATCACTATTTCCAAATCAGACATTTCCGAGTTAAACATTATGAGACCTATCCTATCTACCCTAACAAGTAAGGACGGATCCCTAAATTATTTGCTAGGACCAATACTGATGCATATATCTTCGATATAGTTCTTTCTTGTGCGCGTCAATGTTTAGGTACAAGTCAAACCTACCACATATCAATCACCTCACCTCAATTGTTCTTGACTTCTAACACATTTCTGGTGTTGAATTATAATCCCAAAAATTTTACCTCTTCAAATTAGCAGCTACAATATAAACAKTATTGCAAGATATCACAATTCTTAAATTGTTGCATCCAGTTTGACATCCCTCTGTAAATCTGAGGCCTTGTCAACTCCCATGTATCAAATTGATTTTTGTTCCACATTATAGCCCCCAATTTATACTTTCCAGGCTCATAACCACATCGAGCTCACCAGGAACCCAAAGTATCTACACCACAATGATATTTAACGTCTTTCTACTCTCTCAAATTCAAATTCAATCTCGTCGCTTAAGTTCACGATATCCTACAAATTTGTATTACCCACTTCAACGGTTAAAAGTCCTCCGTTTCCAATGCCAWTCGATATAGTTTTCCCAGGATAGCATAAAATTTCTACATTCCACATCATCCACAAAGCGTACAGGTATTTCCTAAAACTTTACACGGCCATTATAGACCCTTTTAGGCCTTTACCCTATCGTTCAAATCCTATTTTACCATTGCATTTCTCATAACCAAACAGTAAAGTGCAGCACTACYGTCGCGCTTTTTAAGCAACATGAACGAAAGAGTCTGTTTACACTAACTAACTGTAAACAGCTGAAATAAACGAATTGAGCTGAAATGAATAGTTCGTGAGAGAAAGAAATTAGGAACTGAAGTGAAATTAGGCTGAAATAGACAGGCCTAAGGCTAAAAGCATTTACTTTTACCCATCACCTTATTCCTTTTAGGGGCAAAATGAAGCCATCAAGGAAACGTAATCATTCATTATCGTCGCTTAGATTTCAATACTCAATAGATAGTTAGTTACAGAATAGATTGATGAAGATATTCAATGACTTTCTACTCTCTTAAATTCAAATTCATACCATTGCCACAGTTAATGTGATACCCTACAAAACCGTACACCCATTTCAACAGTAAAAGGCCATCACTTCCAACACCAATCTTTGTATATTTCCAAGGATAGCATAAAACTTCTACTTTCCACACAGTAAACCAAACGTATGGGTATTTCATGAAACTTTACACAACCATTAACGATCCCTTTAGGCCTTTACCCTATCCTCCATTTCCTATTTCCCCATTGCTTTTCTCATAACCAAACAGACGAAACAGCTAAGTGYAGCACTATGATTATTGATTAAGCCACAATTGTCAAGTCGCGCTTATTAAGAAACGTGTACGGGTCAAGGCTAAAGATATTTACTTTTACCCATCACTTTATTCCTATTAAGGGCAAAATGAAACTATTAAGGAAACTTAATCATTCATATAACCTCATCAAGTCATCAGTCAACACCACAACAAATGCTTTGCTTTTTTTTTTCAACATCTCAACATAGAAACATCATTTCCATGCATTGATTAAGGTGTTAAATTAATACTTCATTTTTTCTTTCAAAAAAACAATGATTTCCAACGACGAATAACCCAAAAATACAACTACGGAGTACAAAAGATCCAAAAGGTACCATTTCAGAGTACCTCTTAAGTAACTAAACTACCACCATTTTTTAATAGTATAGAAATAACTTGCAAGACACACCAAAAATCACACAACTAACTAGAAAAAATCAGATAAAATAAAACAAAAGAATCTTCCACTCAATTAAGAAACGATCATGAAAAATGACAGCACACATCAGTCATAACTCATAACGAAACATCTTCTCCAATTTAAGATACACAGGACATCACACCGACTGTCCACAATTAATCTTTTTTTTATTTATTATGATGTCTTTACAAAAAAAAATAAACATTTACCATTAATTTTTTATAAAGAAAAATATTCAAATAAATCAAATWACTAGAAAAACGCAACATAACAACAAAAAAAAAGGTAAATTTGAGAACGAGCATTTAAATTAACCCAACGAATAACTTGGGGAACAATCACATAAAAAAGTTCTAATATTTTCCGGGGAAAAAAAAAATAGAATGAAAATTCAAACAAACACATTAGTTTTGAGGAAATTTCATATTACCGCAAACTTGCAAAAGAAAAACAAACCCCAATAAAAAGTTGGTATTTTTTCTTCTTCAATCAATAAAGTTTGAAACTTTTCCCTAAAAATTCCCAATTAATCAAATTTTAAACAAAATCATACATCACCATCTTTCCTCATTAGCTCATCAATCAAATCACATCATTGAACAACTTCAAATAACGTTTAAAAATCCATCAAATAAATATATAAATACTACTCCGTAAAAATTCAAACTCCATTCTCAAAACGAGTGAGATTCCATTGACAACAACACTTTACCCAATAACTTGATT
>SNQN01000548.1:97414-116141 GCA_008642245.1 Bassia scoparia
CTACCACACTTTAAAAAAATAATTAAGGTACCATATAATAAAATTGCAATATTTCAATCACAATTATTCGATCCATAAATGAAATAGAACTTTGGAATATTACAATTTGAAGAAGTGTGAATATTTTAAAATACTGAATAAAGTTATCAAACTTAATGTATTCCGCACGCATAGCGTGCCAAAAATACTAGTCAACCATTATTTTGTCTTATTTTTTATTAGGCATGAGGACATGGTCATTAAATAATTTCACAAATAACTTTCTATAATTGGTTGATCATTGATTGCTAAAGTGATTATTTATTTCAATGAACTTACCTAACAAACGAAATCATCATGAATTATGTGTAGCACATTTCTGGAAAAGACAAAAAAAATCAAAATTAGTTGATCAAGCCTACTATGCTAATTAGGGTGAGCAAAACTATCTAAAATTCGAATATTCGATCCGCACCCCGATTCGATTTTTTGGATATCCGATACGAAGTGGATTTCGGATCGAATATCGATCCGAAAATTCGGATATCGAATGTCGATTTCCAAATTTCGGATGTCCGAAAAAAAACGGATTTCGAATATCCACTACTTTATCCGTAAATATAATATTTTTCATGAAAAATTTAATATTTTATTATAATATATTTCTATAATTTTTAAAAAATATATTAGTCAAATCGATATCGGATATCCGCAGTAACCAATTCGAAAATTTTCGATATCCGAAATATTCGGATCGGATACAAATACAGATATTCCATATTTCGCGATATCCATCCGTGCTCAGGCCTAATGCTTCAGTTGATTAGCAGACGAACTATCACTTTTTTTTTAATTATGTTATATGTAGCCCTATGCTAGTTTAACCGTCAAAAATTTAGGGTGTGTTTTTAAGCCACTAAAATGAATCGTTTATGAAGAAAGCAAAATAAAACTAAAAATGAGATTAAACTAAAGTAAACAAACACCCTCTAGCATTTATATATACACTCTGACATATAAATAGAGGAAAAAATTGTATAGAAAATTCCGAGACTTATAAAGACACTCCTGCATATATATATCACTCCTACATATAAAATAGAGAAAAAAAATTGTACCTTCATAATGAAAGTGTCTTAAGTATAATTTTTAAAAGTGAGTAATACACTACAAAAAAAATGCAATTTCTACACCTAATATAACAGAAAAAGAATAACAAAATGAGAAATTTATTAAAGGACAATGTTATATGTGAGCGTTAAGGGCTGTATATAAAAATTTATTTATATTTACTATAATGATAAAATTTTAAAAACAAGACAAAATACACAACATTCAATGTAATAAATGTTTGATTAAAAATTTTTTTACATTTAACTTTTAAGCATCTTATCAATTCCAATAAATGTGTAAAATTGAAATTTCAATAAAATGTCAATGAAGTTGAATATTATTTTATACGGATACTCGACATGTTAGAAATATATTGTGCATGAAAAATTGAGTAAATATATTGTGACAATGTACTTAATTAATAAGGAAAAGAAAAAATTAACATGAATTTTACTACTATACGTAATATTTTAACCTAATTATAAGATGACTATCCTTTAGTATCGTACTTTCTATTATGTTAATCAACTTTTCTACTTTGACAAAACTATGCACAATTTTTTTTTCTCTTTATATAGTAGGAGTGCATAATAAAATGAACTCAAATTATATGTAATTAGAATTAAATGAATAATTTGAACTAACAATAAGTCTAAAATAACATGTCTAAATAATTATATTTTCTTAGAAGTAATAAAAAAATATGTTAAATTAAATTGTTTTATGAGATCTATTTTTCTTTATAAACTACTCCTCATTTTACTATAGTCGCTACACTTCTAATTTGCAGCCTCCTAAACAAATTTTGGAAAGAAATAGAATATGAGAATGGAAAAAGTGGACAATGTGAGAGAGATATATAGAGCATGTTTTGTCCAAAAAAAAAAAGTGCGACAAGTAATTTGAAACTTTCTTATATAAAAAAATGAGCGAGTAATTCTAAATGGAGAAAATTAAGTGGTTGTAATTAGCAAGAGGAATCTTAAGTAAAACTAACAAGTAACAACTAACAAAGACATTGCAATGCCAAATCGAGGAGACAAACAAAAACAAATGATTATTGATGAGAAAGTGAATACAAAAAGTTATGAACAAAATTGAAAAACAACTGATTATTGAAAGGAAAAGAAAAAGGAAGTGAAACGATAACAAATAAACTAACATACAAAGATAACATATTAACATGGACAACTGCACATGTGAGGAGGCGCACATGGGGTTGCGTACTCTGAGAGACAAGCGTGCGCTAACTATACTTCCCATTACACATACCACACGTTATTTTTTATTTATTGTATTTTTTTTTCGTGTTATCATCCGTTCACCTTTTTAAGTAGGGCTGAGCAAAACTATCATAAAATTCGAAAATTTGAATAGTCGATCCGCATCCGATTCGATTTTTTGGATTTCGATTCGAAATTGAATTTCGGATCGATATCCCTTCGAGGATATCGGATACCAATTCAGATATTGATTTTCAAATTTGGATATCAAATATCTGAAAATATCGAAAAAAACGGATTATCGACATTTCAGAATCCGAGGGAGTCGGATATCAGATATCGGATATCCGATACTTTATACGAAAATATTATTTCTTTTTCATGAAAATTTAATATTTTATAATATATTTCCATAATTTTTTAAAAATATATTAGTCAAAATCGGATATCCGTAGTATCCGATTCGAAAATTTTCGGATATAGAATATCCGAAACAATTCGAATCGGATACGGATATCAGATATCCGATCCGAAATCAGATCGGATATCCGATCCGTGCTCAGGCCTATTTTTAAGTGCGAAAATCTTTACGATTTAGAGTTTTCACGTTTTCGAAAGGTAAAATAAAAATCGGAAACGTTTTCTATATCGAAAATTCTAAGTAAGTATGTTTCCTAAATTAGAAATTCTACGACCTCTATAAAAGTAGTGTTTGGAAACTCTATAACTTATAAACGCATACAACTCTATTACGAGTATGGATCCTCTCCATTTCTTAGAGGGAATGGAGAGTCCATTTCCTTATCTAGTGGTTGYGAATGAATTAAAGGGGAAAATAGAGGGAATTTTGCAATTTTTATATTTAAGATAGATGATTTTCAACCACTAGATGAAAGGAAATGGGCTCTCCATTTCTTCTAAGAAATGGAGAGGATCCATACTCCTCGATTACATAAGGGAAAAAGGGGAGAAAGATGGTGTCCCCCTCTTAAATGACCTTTATGCCCTTAATGATTTTTTTTAATTGAAGTGCCTAAACTACCCTTTTACTTACTATGAAATTAAAAATCGAAATTTCATTTATTATATGATTTAATTAGTACTAAAGCCAAATCAATGAACATTACTCCAAATTGAATTGAAACACGTATGTTATAATATTGAATTTCACGTCACATTTATTTACAAAATAATCACAATTCAGATAAATTGTATTGCTAATTAACTATAAATATTTTAATTTAATACATTCTATATAATCGTTTTTAATGAAATACTACAGTTTTTATACGTCTAAGCACGGATCGCGTGCACATAAAACTAGTTTTTAGTTATCGAAAGCAAACGGATTTAAAACTTGAACTAATGTATTTGAAGATAGATTGTTGACTTAGAACTTTTAATTTCGTTTTCTATATCTAGGCATCCTTGTTACTTTTATCAATTATATCAATGCTAACAAAGGACTATGGATAAGTATTAAATAAACTTCTTAAGGTGGAAATAATTTAGAAAATCATGACAAAATGACACACTGTTTGAGATATTTAATGCTTATTTGAAAATTTTTCTTTCCACTTTTAGCTTCTTATCTATAGCACTTGGGGCTATATTTAGCATTTCCCTTTATATTTATTATTGAATCCTTGATTGTTGGTTATTTTTGCTCCTTTAATTTCACATTCTCCATCTAATGTGCCWATGTAGGAGAAGAGAAATTCTTCGTCAATAATAATTAAATATTTTATTTCAATGGAATATAGTTTCATGAGTATAAATTTTAAATTATATGTGTATTTACGTCCACATTTTAAATATATTTATTTGTTGCTAAGACAATTTTAGAGTTTTTTTGTCTTTTTTATTTAAAAAATTATTTATTTATTATTTTATTTTAATGTTTTTCCGTTTCCTTGATTTTTACAACTAGTATTTATCCGTTTTCAGATAACCTTTTGGTACGTCACCGAAAAATTTCGAACATTTTCTCACGAAAACGTTAAGTGTCCGTGCTAAATAGTCTTTTAGTCCCTATCATTGTCGTGGACTCGTGGTGGTCTGGTGGAGGTGAGGATCAAACACAGTCTTTTTTCTAGCCGCAATCACCATTAAATCAACTATTGTATCATTTGGTGACACCACCGGTGTTACATTATTATTAACACACAATTTTCATTTGGTGGGCCAAATTTATTCCTTTCATTTTCATTCTTATACAATCAACAATAATCACACAATCCATTGCACTTGCATGCACCCACCAAATACTTTTATTAGCTTGATTTCTGATTAACATGAGTTATAGAGGCAATTAAGGGTCCACCAAATGAATTCTTCCAACCTTATATAGGAAATGACAAAAGTATCTTTTCACCCCCCAAAAAAATTAACTAAAATAATTATTAGAGTATTGGTTCATGAATGAGAATTTAATTTAACTAATGATGTGCTCGTAGTTATGAATCTTATGAGTTATGATTAGTGTTTCTAACATGGAGTCAAATTTATATAACTTTTTTAGACAACGATTCTTAGTGTTGATTATGGGTATGTTCTATTCACCTTATCTCTATTATATAAGCCAAGGGGAGAGCTCTATGGTGTCCCCCCTATGAAATTCTTATTTATCCCTTTATAATTGAAAAATTACATATTTAATTTTCTCTCAATTAATTTCCCTTTCGATTTTAAAATTTGCATATAAAAAAAGTTTAAAATTTACCAAATTTAAAAATAAAAATCAATTAACACAAAAAACTAACTTTAAAACATTTATGATAAAAACTGAAAGGAAAACATATAATTAAAACTAACATAATTTTCGAACCTATTATTGTATTATGAAAGCAAAGAGTGTCTAATTTGAATATATAACAACATTTTTTTCATGTAAGTTGTAACAAGGCACGCATAGCGTGCACCAGAAAACTAGTTTTTATATATTAGAACTTATTTTATTTTTCTGAACTGAATTTATTTTATTTTTTCTAAAGTTGTTTTGTGAGAGAAAAAAATAATAAGTGGTTCTTTTTAACTTAATTTTTTGAATTGAACTTATTTTTTCTTATCTGAATTATTTTTTCTAAAAATAAGTTGAACAGAACAGAGCTATATTAACCTATATGAAAGTATCTAAACTCATTTCAAGCTAACCATACTTATGACTTTCTTCTTGCTTAAATTTCTCTTGGTACTAACTAAGGATTGCGAATAGCCTTTTGAATTTGAAAACATAAATTTGTGATGTATTTTGCTTACTTTATTTTTACTTATTTTTTCAGAATCAATAAGTTCGAACATTTTATGTATTATTAAATAATTAAAAGTAGGTTTGTTTCGTACACAAACATTCTAAACAAGTCCAATTAACTAATAATAGTCGAAAATAAAAAAGCGTTACAAGGGTTAAACATTATATATTGTTGTTAATTAATTATTGGAGAAATTTTGTTGGAATGAGATGTGAAGACATCTAAATAGGAATGGAAATAGATCGGATTCGCGGGCGGGTGACCATCACTCGCATCCATTCGGCTCACACGATCATCCATCACTCGAACAATTATTCGCCCAAATCCAATAATCCATCCATCCACAAGTGAAACGAATGGAATCGGTGAAAAAACGGGTGAAAATTGACAGACATAGTATGACATAATCTTTAGGTTATGGAATTATTCACCACTCTATATAATAATAATCATAAATAAAAGTCAACTTGGTTTGAGGTGCATGAAACAACACCAAATTGATCACTGTGAACGAGACAACACTAACAATCAAATAAGACTTATACGCATCAAATATTTCAAGGAGGGGCGAATAGTAAGGAAAAGCTTGGCTGACCCATCGGGTAACTATCTCGTCCCTAATATTAATTAAGGTAGTGATATTTATGATAGTGGAAGACAACTTGATTTAAATACTAACTAGTCATATTGCCGCGATGCGTGCGGTAATTTATAAAATTTTGCACACGGAAATGTATCATGTTTTTACAGTAATTTTTGTGATTAATAAATCTCAAACAAAGAAATTAAACGACATAATTTTAATTGAGCGACTTAATTCCGAATTAGAAAAAATGACTCTCCCACTTATTATTTATAGGTATTAAACTCAACTAAAGATGATTTTGGTTATGTAAATTGGAAAGTTTATATTTTACATAAATGAAAATTTTAATTTAACCTTTTGTATTTAATTAAACTTTTTTTTTTTTTCATTGATTGACATTGGTTGTTTATCAATTTAATTTAGTCAAATATTTATTATATATACCATTTTAACATGTATTTAGTATAGTAAGTAGAAAATTAATGTTTTTCCATTATTTTTTCATTAATTTCATTAAGGGTATTTGGTATTTTAAGAGGGGGACACCATCCTCCCCCCTTCCCTTATGTAATAGAGATATTTTAACAACCTATTAGTAATGGGTGGACTACCCGGTGGGTTGATGTAGCAATGTTGCGTGAGTAGAACCGTTAATTTCACCTCTTCACTCATATTGATGTAAAGGGTCATTATATATGTTTGGTGGACAATAAATATATTGTGTAGCTGATGCATATAAGAATTTCTGATATGGCTGTTTTATACTCCGTTATTGGCAAAGTCTTAGTGCATAATAAATTTATTGTGGATTAGAATGACCATATAGATTAATATAGTAACCATTTTGAACAATATAATAACTCTTATTAAATTTATTGTACATTTGATACATACAAGAATTTATGATAATACTAATGATGAGAAATGAATAACTTCGCAAAGTGCAAGCATTTCCAATTGATAAGCAATGACATTTTAGTCGTTATGTATGACAATATGAGACATTGTTGTTTTCGTCAACTTATTTCAATATTGTTCAGTAAAAATAAGTTCAATGCTTATTAAATTCGTTAAAATTTTAATAAAAATAAATTCAATTCAGTAAAAATAAGTTCAATTCGGTAAAWAAAAWTTCAGCTGAMGAGAACCGAATCTAAATCGTTTAGACTTTACTATAAYTTTATACGAAGTACAAGTAGTTTAGACTTTACAATGATTTTTAAAATTGKTGCATTCTGAAGTAATTAAACGTAGTCTACTCCTAACCATGATTCAACAAAATCAYGAGACTGCTCTCACTCTCTGCATTATTGCATTAACCACAATGARGATACCAGTACGGTCGTTCACATCCCACAGAAAACGCGGACGGTCTTGTTAACAATATGCGACCAATATTATCGAATGCAAGGGATCCGCGTACAAACTACAAAAGGTGGGTAGCTATTCAACAAATTTGAATTGACGAACACAAGCAGAAATAAATTGCCTCATAATCACAAAGTCATCATCAGTTCACCGCGAATTCAGCTCAATTATCAGCTCACAATGCTGGTGTCCTTAAGCCAGGCGATAACTGTTGTATGCTCCAAGATTCACATGTTCAATTATTGATTATGCAATTGCACTTGCATGATTATGTTTGTACATACAATAATAGTTATACAACACGTCGTTATCAGGTAGTTATTCCTCCAAAGGCTCCAATCACTCGAAAACAAAATCCCTGAAATAATAGGGAAGAAAAACACTAAACTACGGTTTCAATACAACCAAATTGTCTCACCTATTTAGTTTCGAAAAATTCAGTCACTTTCGTAAGGATTTACACATGACATCAATGCATTCAATATTCTAATAAAATCATAAAACAGCCAACACTTAAATTTCTGTGCTTCTACTCAAAGTCTGATATTCATACATGTCAGTATCGATACTTTAACTTCAACCTTAAATTTTCACATGCCACCCAGAAAATGGGACACTCATAACAGACAACACAAATATGATTAAAAAGAAAAAACGAAAGTAATTCTCGAAAATAAAAAGATGTTGCTTCAAGCATGAGGTTTAAGAAGAATTATTGTATAAATTCATCAAAGTATTTACAAAGAGTAATAAGAAAGTTAAGGTCAGTTGAAAGACAGACTGTCAGAATCTAAGTTTTAAGCTGAAAAATCTGGGATACACTAAGGCAGTTGGTACCCACCAAAGCCAATTGAGAAATTCTTTTTAACTGTAATCTTCTATGAAGACAAAGATATTCCTACATGTTACGTGCTTCTTTGCTAAAATGTGTCGAGATACTCAGTTTTATACCTCTAAATGTCACAGACCTCTGACACAATGTCCTTTACTCCTCTGCAATAATGAGAGGAGCTTAACGTTGAAGCTGATTTAAGCAGACATAGAGCCTCTTCCCATGGAACTTTCACGTTCAATACGACGCCTTTCTCTCTGCAATCAGTCAATATCAGCAGCCATAGTAAAAATTAAAGACACACCAAATACCATGTAAAATGTCAAATTATATACTATATATATGAAGTTCATATTAAAATAAATCTTAAATACTCTTGAACCTAAAGGCCTAGAAAATGGGTATAACCATCTCCAATTGAGCCTTGGAGACACAAATACCTGTTTAAAGTCTTCACGCAAAGGATCACGAAAATTGTGAAGCACCAAAAGCATTATATACTCGTGATTTACAATGCATAACTACAGCTATCATAGCCTATTACAGTTTCCCTCAGTTATCCATTCAACAACAAAGCATTTCTATCACAAGCCCAGCAAAAGGCCAAACTAAGGAAGGCAGAGAAAAACCACAGGTAAGACTACAAATATATATTTCTAAAAGACATGATTTTGCTTTGCTTTCTCCCCTCATACTAACTAAACAAGGGGCAACTAATATCAGAATTGATTGTCACATGGTCATACCTTAGCGATGAAAGAAAACATTATACTAGAGTACTAGAGGAATCACATGGGGGAGGAACCACTTCAAGCTATGAACGAGTCTCTTTATATGGTTTCAAATGATATTAGGGAGATTTAACTCGAAACTTAATGCCACTGAAGAAAGCTCTTCTTAGACGACGGTAAGGTGGTTAAGTGTATGTAATAGCGTATATCAGATACAGGGACAAAGTAATAAAAGGATGGACTAGGTCTGCATGGATAGATACAGGGCAACTTTCATTCAGGACACATAAAATGTAGCTGGTGAGCACTAAACAAGTGTGAGCTCAGAATTAAATTTCTCAAATACAATTTGCAAAACCTAATCCGAGCTTATAAGAGTAGTATGTAAATATTGAAAATAAGTAGCACAGTCTAATTTTTAGAAAGCATTGTTCAGAAGAATGTTTTCAAATAAAAAAACTTGCACCAATAACATATTGCAATTTCCTCTAGTCTGTCATGAAAACACTGAACGAAGAAGAATTCAACTAATCTAGATTTTCAGGCATTTCAGCTCAGATAATTATATTCCTAAAACCTAAGTAATGTACAGATTCAACTATATGTTACAGGCGTTACAGCCCAGGTAGATTTTTTCCCCCCTTTCATTTCTCCAGGAAAATTCCTTATTGATAAGGACTAAATTTAATAAGATACAATAAGCTATCTTCAAACATAGATAGATGGCCTAAATCTTCAAAGAAATTAAGCATGTTTGTACTCACTGCAGAGTTGAACAAGCATCAACTAGGTTACTCAGCAAATTTTAAACAATAAAGATATTTCCTAGACCCAGTTCTGCTGTTCATATCTTGTTTCTCTGATTGAAAGTTGGAAGAACCTTGACCTTTAAAGCAACAATCATTTCTATGCTCTTGATAACAATTTGAGAATGCTTTCCAATTAACCAAAAAGAAACAATCTAAAAACCAACGACGTAATGGATTAAAGCATAGTACATCATCACAAGTTAAAATAAAGAGAGAGAAAAGGAGCTAAATTTGTAAAAGTTTATTGTGCATTTCCGCTAGATGCAGAGTCGAGACTTACACAGTTCCATACTTCCATATGTAAGTTAGTGATCCATTTCTTCCTTCTACTTCTGGATTCTTATTTCCCAATGTAATTTCAACTTCCAAGCGTCACATTACACATCATTCAGACCATTTATTATTTCTCCAATCTCCTCTTTGGTGGATTTTTTTAAAGACTTTTTTTAAAATTATTTTTGTGCAATACCTCACTTGTTGATCCAAACAAAATGGGGAAAACAACCTACATACACTTATAGAGAAGCTATTTCTTATTAACATTTCCAAAGATGTTAACCAATTTATTGAGTTTATAAAGACTAATAAATGCTGCAATTGGTTGACAACTTGTCTTCCTTTGAAAAGTCTCTCCTTACAGATTATATACAAAAATGGCTGAAATAATAAGCACAAAAACATTTACGTAACATTAGACTGCCATATTTTCTCCAGTCATCAATCACAATGCTATATCGACGAGCAATGGCAAAACCAAGAAAACACAAGCATGAAAAGAGAAGGCAATTGCTGGCAAAATATGTTTTTTCTCAGTAAAGAGATAATACTTCTGTACTACTTCCTCCTTTCTTCTTGAGTAGCAAATCATTTCAGCAAAAATACACAATCACAAAAGCCTGATTTTATCATGTCCTTCACTCTCTTTAATTCATTGAGATAAGAAAAGCAACAATATCAGAGTTGGGTATTGACACTGCTATGATGTCTATACTCTATGTGGGCTGTGGAGGCCCTCAATTACGGGAAAGTAAAGGGAGACTAGATGTACATATCGCAACATTATAATAACCAAGTCCCCTTATATAGTTATATATATATATATATTTTAACAAAACTAAACACAAAACTAGCAATTGATAGAATAAACAAAACTAGCTTTGTGAAGCAAGATCATACTCTTCTTTCCCAATAAGGATGAAAGCACACAAAATCATAGACAGGTGAGATTGACGACACCAGAGCAATGTTCAGGCCAGTAAACAGGAGAAGCGCAGCCATAGGCCGTGTCCGATGAGGCATTGGTCAAGATTAAAGTTCCCACTCTGCAGAATACAGTTAAATATTATGAGGATCTTCACTGTCATCATCAAAAAATTGTAACAATTATTGATAAGAAAATCAATAAAAAACGAAACAGACTTACACCAGCGATAAATAGCAAGAACCATAAAAATAATATCTCTTAAAACTAGTATTGYGAATTAGTGGCTACATGTTGAATAGATAAGGCATTATTGTCTACTATATCTAGTAAAAGAAAATAAGGCAACAAAGCCTCGTATATTTCTGAATGGTTGCCACTCATTATCCCCAATTAGACCCACATATATATATATATATATATATAAACTCGAAAGTCGAAACATAATCCTTAGTGTCTTAAAAGATAGAAATAACTTAATTAAAGAGTCAAATTATTGATGATAAAAATTATCAATCAATTAATCAAAGCTTTAATCCTAATTTAAGAGGTAAATTCATGAAACACTTAATATATCCTAACTCCTAGCACTGCCACAAAGAATCCTCTTCCTGCAGTCTCTTTAGTGAAATACTACAATGCTCTAACCTAGAATCTTCATTTCCTTTTCGACTCGCTTATAATAGCATCCTGAATCATAGCTCAACATCAACAGCGGACCGATAGACCAATGGGGCACAATCAAATTTAAGTCAAGAAATGGATAAACATCGGTTCTCTATCAAATTCCAATATTTACTTCGGGTTACAACATATTCATAGGGGCGGGATTGCAATTGTATACTAGGAGTTTTCATATTTTGAAATCGATTAATCACCAACTGTCGAATTCTAGCAATGAAACAGCTAATAATGAGCAAATTAACATATAACATCAGCAAAAAATCAACAAAGTAACAAACAAACAATTGAAAAGTGATTTTTATGGGCAAATGACTGATTATAAACTCAAAAGCTAATCATTCAAACGCAGGAAACTGACAATTTAGCAAACTAAGATATGGAAAAAAGAAAATTAATAACAAAGTATTAAGCGCTAAAATGAGCAATGGCAATAAATTTTGATGATTTTTAGATCAACAACTAAGTATATAAACCCTAAAATTGATTGTGTTAACAAATTACAATTTTCAACAAGATAATATTCTAACAATCAAGCTTATGTAACGCTTCTAACTCGAATTGGTGGTTTGACAATGAGCAAATGAGCTGCGATTTTGTTCAATACGGACTACTCTATTCATTTCAATACGACTAGAAACTGGGTTGCATTTATATAAGTAATTAACACAGCGGGAACGAATACAGATACAAAACGGATACATATGATCGTTATATTATACTCTATCGTTTAAATAAGTTGTATTTAAAAATGCGCAGAAAATAAATTGTAAGATTAAAGAATAAAGTAAAAAAAGGAGGAGTAATACTTTTTCGGATAATACTATTGAAATTTTAAAATATGTTTTTTACGATATGAAAGTTTTAATTTTCCACTCATTTCATTAATTAAAAATGTTAATTGTGTAAAAAGGTAGGATTTTTGTGTCGATTTATATGTTTTCATATGTGCACATGAAAATTAGCTAGATTAAAGTTTTTAAGAATCTTTTTATCTAATTAGTTTCTTTTAAAATTTGTAAAGTTTATTATAATTAAAATAGTGAGGAAAAAAAAAAAGAGAAAATGAGAAGTGAAAAAAGGTGAGAAACTATAGAAATTGAAGTTTTTTATTAAGTGAAAATTAAATGTATGTAATTGAAATTTATTAAAATGTGTTAATTTTTCAACATAAAATAAAATTTGATGATGAGATTCTTGACATGTGAGTTCATGTGACAATAATGTAAAGAGCCAGTATCATGTATCAACTTTTTGGGTTGTTCGTTATAGATTTTGTAACCAAAATTAACAAATTCTCATCATCATTGTAAATTTTGATCATAAATTTGACTCTTAAGGATGAAAAGTAACCCACAAGACTTTATTCAAACATTTTCATAACATGCAAACCAAAACACGTCAATGACATGAATCTTTAGGCATAAATATTAATGGTAATGATATAAATGGGCGCATGTCACCGTGTGAATTTTTTTAAACTACAATGGTACCTGTGGATTCACAAAAAATAGAGTAGATTGGCAATGTACAACGATAGTGATTCCATGTAGTCTTGTATTTTATTGTTTTTTTTTTTGTTTTTTTTTTTTTTTTTTTTTTTTTTTATTATTTTTTTTTTTATTTAGTTTTTTTTTTATCCTAACCAACAACAAAGATGGAGTCTAATTGATCCTTCAGTTTCAAGTCTTGCACTATAATGATCTTCTAAAACCTTGTACGAGTAGCAAGATGATGAAGCCACTTCAATGCACCTTTACATGATTCTTGAGCCATGACTCCCTGACACGAATACGTTACCACAATATCATTATATCTTATTTTGACAACACAATATTATTATCGATAACATTCCAAAACACTTCGACATGAGTAACGAGAAAATCCTAGTTCGTATGAAACATCAAAATATCATTCCAAAATCAATCAAAAATTCAAAAGCATATGCATATATAAACATACTATTTTCGACATAGATTGGTTGGCGGTTGCATCTAATCCTGGTGCATGATCATGTAACCCCGTTAACCCCATTTCGGTGTAAGGCTCATATTGATCGACCGATTATTAAGTTATATAGTTTATACATTGTTCAAAGGCTTGTCAAATAAAAAACAGAATAACAACCATTTTTTGGTCTAAGAAGATGGAGGAAAACATCACAGCAACTAGAAGAGTTGAAATATATTCTTATTGAAAAGTGAATTTCTTACATAAAAGGGTGTACATTAATAGAAGTGAAAAAATTACTACGAAAAAAAGGGATCCTAAATAATGTAATCCTAGTGAGAAATTCTACACTGTAACATGGTTTCCCAACATTGGCACTATGAATATAACTTTGATTAGCATCAACCTAATAATACCCTTTATTTGCATCAACCTAACTGCAATAATCATACAAAGCACAGCAAGAAATCACGAAAAATCTATGTTTCCATCATTTGTGGGCCAGGATCAAAAACTACAAACCACGCCTCAAAATCTGCAAGGGTACATGGTAAGTCGTAAGACCCTAATCGATCACTTTCAATCATAGTGCTTGAAACTGCGTGTTCAATCGCGTTGTCTAGCAAGCCACAGAGAACTGAGCGCCCTGAGCCTCGAGAAATAATCATGTATCGATAGGACAGCACGTGCAGATTGCCTGGTAGTTAATATATTGTGCATTGTTTTGCAGTGTTTGTTGACGTAGATTATCAGCCTGCAAGCATTAAAGTTAGAACACAATAGTCACAAAAATGCCATTCGTACAAGGAATACATGCATTCCAAGAGATTAGATATTATTTCAAATAATATTAACATAGCTTCAAAGGGAGGTCGGCATCATAGACCAATATCCCCCCAATCTTTTTTCCAATAGTGAAATGATTACGCCTTAATTAAGTTATTTTGGATTAATCTCCTTTTACATGTTAAATCTTTGTTGAAAGAGAGTGAGGGATAGCTTAAGTGGTTAAAGCTTCCCTCCGGTTTCCGGATCTCCTGGATCGATTCTCATCTCCGCCCTTGTGGCTCTCTTAGCACCAAAAAAAAAAATCTTTGTTGAATAAATCCTTGAAGGGTTAAAGAGGAGAAACTGTCAAATTTACAATTGATAGAAACAGAATTTGGTCATCATTCCACGTTTCCCCCCAAGCTACCCTCTATTTTTCCCCATCTCTTTAGATACTCCTGCTACTTTTGCCTTTAGTTTGATTCCCAAAAAACTCCTTGTCATAACAAATATTTGTTCATGGTTACCAGTAGCTGAGAAAAAGCCCACAGAGAGCACATGGTTATGAAATACGAACTACATACATCAAGAAAGCTAACAAAAGTCTAGTAAAAWACACTGGAGAGACAGTGGACATAGTAAAATAAAWTGGTCGTGACAGTACCTGGCGTAGGAAACCTTCAAGAGTTCCTAATTTGCCCATAGCCATGGCCATCTGACCCATATAGTTAGCCACATTGCCAGATGATCCAGAAGGGCCCTGTGTACCAGCGGCTAAAGTTTCAGCTAGAGACTGCTGTAGCGCTTCCATTCCTTGTGATAAGGCTTCTTCAGCCTGTTGAGAGGACTGCTGCAGGTTGTAGATACCCACTAATTGCTGGTCTGTCAAGGGTTCCAATTGGTTCACCAGAAGCTGCATATGTATGCCAATCAAGTTGGATATGGAACAAGTACAACAACAAACTAACAATCAAAATATATAGGCCATGTGTAAGTTCATAACTAGCCAGAGCTATCAACAATTTGCACAAATCAAGTTGTTAAAACGTGAAATAAAAATTAGCCTGGTTTACAGTCTAAAAACTCTTCAAAGATCTGGCACGTTACAGTCCAGAAATAAACTTTAAATTTTGAGTTTTCAACAAAAGTCTCCGTGGGTGGATGAAAGATCTATAAGAGATGGGTTTATACGTGGGTCAATGCTTCAAGATTAATAGTGAAGAGTGAGTGTTTACACTATGATACTAATGGATTGGAGAAAACCCAATGGACCTCACCTTCAGAAGTTCTGACGGGCGAAARCCACCAATCCACATGAAACAACGCTCTGCTGGAGTCTTCCACATTCCAGACAAGATGTGAAAGACATCAGCCTTTGCAGCAACCCCTTTAAGCCTATAAATGTCATCAAAATGCCCAGCTACATTTTCAACAACTGTATGCAATTCAGTATCACTAGCATGTGAATTGACCGCGGTCCTAAGTTCATTAATCATTCGATTCTGTTCTTCTACCCATCGAGCATACTCCGCATCGAAAGCCAAGGCACCTACAAGGTCATCAACAAAAACATTAAAATCAATGACTTCTGAGTTCTGAAAGATAATGATGAAATTAAAGGGTCTTGAATTAAACTAGGTAGATCAGGAAGAGTATATACCATTTCCACCTATTGCATGTGATTGATCACCAGCATTTGAGATGAAAATTCCCTAGAATACAATTGCAAGCAAAATTCAATATTTGTATTTGMAATCAAACAAAATATGGGAGTAACAGAAGCAACTAGAACACCTGCTGACGGGCTCGTTGGAGTTCTTGTTCGAGTTGGGTCAGCTTCAATCGACTATTTTCAAGCTGCTGTACATAAGCCTGGAGAAAAAWAGAGAAAACTCTTCAATCCACGGCAAAGACTATTGGATCGTACATAACATACCATAATCTACTATATTACAGTAAATATAATGCTGAGCGATTGTACAACAATAAATTTGACCTGTTACTCAATTTTGAGCTTCTAACATTTTCATTCTGTCCATAAACATCTAAAGTCACCAAAAAGGCTATTTGACTCATTGCATAAACTGTAATGATAGCTTACCTTTTTCCGCAGGCGACTTTTTCTAGCTGCTTCACGATTTTGAGCTAGCCGTCGCAGTGACTGCAGTAATGCAAATGATRTGTATCAARCCTGAACAAAATTGCCAAGCCATGAAGAAAAAATGTAAATAAAACTTGAAATACCGAGTCACCTTTTGATCAACAACTTTTTCTTTGGATCTCTCACTAGAGTCGGAAGCTGTCTTGGTATTGGATTGACCTGCTTCGAGCTGCATGCAGGTTCAGCTTATTAATCTATTCAACCGAAAAATGCACCGCCAAACCGAGAGAGAGAARGAGAGAGAGAGAGGAGACAATTAATGAGAGAGAAAAAAATTTGCCAACCTGCCCCTTCTGTTCTAAAAAAAGTGCACACRTGAGTTCAAGTTCAAGCAGGATAATTATTTAAAACAATCACCTGTAAATTCTTATCCTCAGTATCATCTGTTGAAGTATCAGTTCTGGGGCTAGCATCAGCCATATCGGACTCCGCCCAATTTTCACGGTGACCCTCAGATGCAGAAGCTAAATTAGGCTGTGATTCTCTTTCCAGTGACAATATCTGACACGTTTTTGTTAAGCAGCAGCATTTGAACATGTGTCAGACTTTAGGAGGGCRGGAAAAACTTACAGAATGTAATCTCTCTAGTAAGCAGTTATGACCAAGGAGGCAAAATAATACCTTATGGTATGATCCAAATTGGAGATCAGCGCCTACAGGCAGACTAGACGACTTCAACGAACTAAATAGAGGATCTAAAAACACGGGAGCAACAAATCATMCAAGTATATTAACTTCAGTCATAGATCATAAACCTATTAAATCTAATCTTTTAAACAGAAATAGATAATGACACAGGATACAACCAAAATTAAGTGAACCATTAATCAAGTCTAAACAAATCAAGTAAGTTTAGAAATTTCCTATTAGACATAGTGGATTCAAACAGAACAGAACAACACATTTAATTCTACTAAGGAGAGTTTTACACCACATTAATCAAGCAAGCAGTTATCTAATGATTTACACAGCCATACACAAGGCCTATACAAGCTCCAAAGGAATTCCCTACAATACACATTGAAATAAWTGTTCTGCYTGCAAGGTTTATGCTCCCTTGTGCAATTAGTGCATCTATACGAAGAACAGTAATTTAGGTATTTCTTCATAGGATTCAAGCTTGTGACTCCTAATTTTTTCTGTCAGATTCTTAGTATTCAACTGACAAGGGCAGCTTCATAGTACAAGAATAGACAATCAGTTCATCCTTCCAAAGTCAGCAGTCTTGCGATAAGAAAACAGTAGGATGATGAAAATACAATATAATAGTATAATACTCAAGGTATCAAGTCGAAGTTTTCCATAGCTTAAAATAACTGCTAAATCATGACAATTAATAGTAAACAKGCTACCCAAAGAAGATATGCCAAAACACCCCATTTTTTCAGCAAAAGAAGTGCAGCTTAGATTTGATGACAATGTACCCATTCATGGTTTCTCATTCCTCCCCCAAGACCCGAAAGTACTARATTAGGATTAATCTTCTCAAAAGAATTTTTATTGTGCCCCCAAACCTCAAGGTAATAAATGTTCCCCTTTCCCTTTCTTGCAAAGTTCAGAAAGTCAATTGCAGTTTCTCATTCCTAAAGAACTCAGAAGTCCTTTCACATAAACTTTATCTCTGGTCCTCTTTCCTTCGTCATTTCTAACCTTGTGTTTCTCTAGTGACATTATTCTAGAATTAAGACTTGTGTCACCTCACTTTATCCGATAAGCTTGTCCTCATCCAGTCAAGGCAGAATCCTAACTTTGAGTGTCTCATGTATGCACTTAGGCACTCAATTTCACCCATGTTTTTGTTTTATTTGTTTTGAGCTAAGAAACTTGAACAACCCGTTTGGGTTATGGTATCCATGCTCCATTTGGGGGACATAAAATTGTTCTATAATTCACGAGAGATATTGTTTGATACATGCAAGCAACCATTTTGTTTGTGTTTTTCATATGAAGGGTGAATTTTTGTGGTTATGGTTAAATTCTTTTTTTTTTTTTTACAACATACTTATTACCTTCTTATAAGGCTTTAATGATGATTGTTATTTTCTCAGTGTAGCAGAGATAAACACAAGTTCTC